>JAWQEG010006019.1:0-62965 GCA_033782935.1 Petrolisthes cinctipes
TAGATCGTGAGAGGAAGGAAGTGGAGGAAAAATAGATACTGTATAGGGAGGAAATCTCTCCCTCTCCCCCGTCCCCTCCCCCCCCTCTTCCCCTCCCCCCCCTCTCCCCCCCCTCTCTCTCTCTCTCTCTCTCTCTCTCTCTCTCTCTCTCTCTCTCTCTCTCTCTCTCTCTCTCTCTCTCTCTCTCTCTCTCTCTCTCTCTCTCTCTCTCGCACACATGGAGTTTGAAAGAGACGAGGAGAAAAGTTTGAGGAGCGAGAGAACGTAAAAGTTTAGTCAGGAGGCGGGTCACATTGACAGACAAACAACAACAACACATACAAACAAACAATGTAAGAGGATAATAATTTTACTCTTTTGACGTTAATAATTTCACCAAACCGCTATACCCCGAAATATTATACAGCATTATATAGCACACAGTATATACATATAGCAGATACAACATTCTATAACATTTGAGTTCGTGTGTGTCTCGTCATGGTTGGGAAATATTCTTAGCTCTACAATTAACCAAAAAGAGATTCTCCCCTTAAGGACCCTGTGATCGTGTATGAAAATTTAAGGCTTCTGATTCCACCTGATCATGCCACGAAACAAGCTCCTTCCATATAGGTGTGTGTGTGTTTCGTGGCCATATTTGAAGGCCTCATTTATCTCCAATATTCTTACTACATCACAGGGTCCCTAAATTAAGGACCCTGTGATCGTGTATGAGACTTGGTGGCTTCTGATTCCACCTGATCACGCCATGAAACAAGCTCCTTCCATAGAGGTGTGTGTGTGTTTCGTGGCAATATTTGGAGGACTCATTTATCTCCAATTTTCTTACTACATCACAGGATCCCTTAATTACCTGACAATATGTACTGTTTGGTGTCAATATCTCTACAGGAAGTTACACAAACAGCCGTGGATGAAAGTTTGGCACCATCCGTCCATCTTATCCTCTGTCGTAATAATGAGGTTAAGCAAGTTATTTTGGTGTGTGTGTGTGTGTGTGTGTGTGTGTGTGTGTGTGTGTGTGTGTGTGTGTGTGTGTGTGTGTGTACAGATAAATTGTGCATGTTTAATTTAGTACTTTATTATTATTTATTTTTACTTTATTATTATTGTTATTATTATTACTATTATTATTATTATTATTATTATTATTATTATTATTATAACTATTTTACCCTACTTTATTATTTCTTTATTATAATTATTTTACTTTATTATTACTTTAGCATTTATCATTCTTTTTATTACTCACTCGCTCTTTCCCTATACACATAAGTAAATTTATTAGTCTGTAAGATACGAGACAATAACGAGATCTTATTAAGGGACCCTGCTGTGATGTAGTCAGAAAATTGGAGGTAAACGAGTCCTTCAAATATGCCAGGAAACACCACTTATATGGAAGAAGCATGTTTCGTGGTATAGTCAGGAGGAATCAGAAGCCTCCAATTATCATAGACGATCACAGGGTCCTTAAGCGCACACACACTCTCTTGTCAGTAACTTGGAGCAAATGAATCCTCCAATATATGCCAGTAAACAGTTCCTATATATCCTTAGACTCAGGTGAGGTTCAGTGCTCTTGTTTCCTGGCATAATAGTTTGGAGGAATCAGTAGCCACCATTCGATTCCACCACGATGAAGGAAATGAATAACAGGATTAATGGGGTAATTCACTTTTTGTTACATTGGAGTGTCTTGATTCCTCCAAAGTATGTCAGGAAACAGGACTACATGAACAAAAATAATGGTGTTCTGTTGCTTGGCTTAGTTTGTAGGATTCAGTTACTCAGAATTACCAACATCGAAAAGGAATGCGGCGGCGGCGACGAGACGATGACGACGACGACAATGGGGACGACTGATAGGAAAAAACCCAGCCTGACGTTTAACCCATCCACAAAAACAACAACCTCCCTCCCTCAATACACTACAACCTCCTCCTTCCCCTCCTTCTCTCTATACACTACATATATCATTATTACACAGTTTATAGACAACCGTGTAGCTGCTGTATCTGTATAGTGCGTTTTACTCGAAACATTTTGACACGGCGGACGAATTAGCCCAAGACTCCCTCGAGATAACAGTAGTAGTAGTAGTTGTAGTAGTAGTTGTAGTAGTAGTAGTAGTAGTAGTAGTAGTAGTAGTAGTAGTAGTAGTAGTAGTAGTAGTAGTAGTAGTAGTAGTAACGGTTGTTGTTGTTGTTGTTTCGTTATTTCCAAGCACATCTACATGATCTTCCCCACTATAGATGGCGTATTTCAGCGTAAATCAACTATTATTTATATATACTCGTGCTGATTAAATAGTAAGGCATCATCATCAGCAATACCACACTTCTATTCTTTATTTATTTTACGGTGTGGAAAGTATGTGCCAAAATACAGAAAGGCGGGACAGATATAGCAAGTAAAATGGGCTACACTCAACATCTGACTCTCTCTCCCACATGTCACACTCACATTCACTCCCCCATCCAAGGCCATGCACGAGGATTTCTCAGCTCCCCCCTCACAAAAATCATTTCAATCAACGTTGACGCAAGGGGGCAATTCCATGGACTGTCAATTTAAAACAGGGGGTGCCAGACCTAACATACACACTCCTACATGAATCTTTCCCATGCACACTTGTCTATATATGTATCCCTGCACAAGTTCTCATACTGTACACTCGTGATACGTAGTTTCTGACCAGAGACGAACGGCAGGTACCACACATAGTCTACCCAGCATTCGAACTCAGCCCCTATAGGTGTACTGGGTAGGGAAATGAGCTATAGCAGGCGTTCGAAGCTCCTCACACTCTGGTCAAAAATTATGTATCACGAGTAGTACCTTATTCACGTCTCATCTCTCCTTAAGATGGTTCTGTTTACTTACTCCCAGGGGGTCACTTCTATCCTGTATATAGGCTATTTTTTTTTCTCTCTCTCTGTATTTCTGGCTCCCTCCCTCCCTAATCCTTATTTTTATCATCACCACTAAAAACTACTTCCCCCTCCCTCTCATCAATATCTAGATTCTCCCTCACTTCTCAACACACACACACACACACACACACACACACACACACACACACACCACACACAACAAGAATCTTTTCAAAAATCTGGATATGAACCTTTGTGTTATCGTATTGTACGTCCTACCTCTCTTGTCAGGTCGCCTAATAAATACATCATACTTGAATGAATAAATTAACACCGTAAATTAAAAAAAAAAATTCGCGTCACCCAATATGAATCACTTGTTCCTTTTCCAATGTCCCAGGAAGCCACACAACACTCTCTGTAATTTATATCCACGTCACATGAACAGTGAACCTCTCCTGTTCCCTCAATGATGCCAACCACCAGAGGCGCTGGTGTCAAAGGCAACGTGTGGGGGTTGCTCCACACATTAATATTTATGGTTTCTGGGCCCGGGAAGAACGACCCAGGAGGATTTATCGGTTTTTACATTTATCACACAACACTCGCCAATTTTTCATACGGTACTGGACTCATTATTCACCGATATTGGCAGGTTTTGCGAAGGAGACTTTGACGAGATAAACAAATACACAATTTTTATATTTTTCACAACTAGGAAAACCAATTTGACGGCTACTGGTTCTTCCAAACTATCCTAGGAAATATTAAATATCACCTCAATGTTACTAATAGGGGATTGGATTCGTGACAAAGTTTGGCAGATTCAGTAGTCCTAATTCCCTTCAAAAGTTTGTCCCCTTATATAGGAACACGTAGCCGACTAAAACTGCCTCAATGTGCAATAGTGTGAAATAAAAACACCGTACAAGGAGAGAAGTTTAATTGGTTGACATAGTTTTTCTTACTTAATGTTGTTTTGGTGGTGGAAAATTAAGGTTTAACTCACGTGGGTCTCGTCGTGTCCTCTTCACACTCTGATTTCAGCTTTGAGGAGCACTAGAAAAGTCATGATGGTAATTGAAGGGCTAGTGAATCCTCCTAACTATGTTACGAAACAGTTCCCAGATGTACAGTCGGCAGTATAAGTTCGCTTTATTTCCACCTGCGTTTGTATTAACTATAGTGATGTTGTAATACAGTTTTAAGGCAGAGATGACAGATATCGATCTCATATGGTAAATTACGTATGTTGTTGGAATAAAAACTGGTTCAGAATGCAACTATCTGGCCATATTACCAAAATTAAGTACATGATAAGTACATGAAGGAATTAACTGGTAAATCACAATACAACGAATATTATTTTATGCAGTCACGACCAAAGACTGGACGAAACTCCCAGTAACCATAACCAATATTGACTCCTTGAGGGACGGAGGGATTTACCATGTGGTGAAAGATATTGAGTTATTCAGAGAAGACTTACTTAAAGAACCCACTGATATGAAGGACAGAGACGTTTTCAAGCAACTTTTACATCTGAATATTCGAGAGAGAGAGAGAGAGAGAGAGAGAGAGAGAGAGAGAGAGAGAGAGAAGACGATGAGAGAGAGAGAGAGAGAGAGAGAGACTTATTCACCTAAACAGAAAAGATATCATTTATGTAATAGCGGATAATTGAGAGTTAAACTACAACAACAAATTATTTTTAGCTGAAAAGTATATTAAAACTCACCATAAATTTTACGAGGATATATTTAATTTCTATTATTTTTTTCCTGTGTTCCTATTTCTATACATTAATTTTATTTTTAATTACACAGCATGTACTGCACTTACTGTAGAACCAAAATACACTATCGAGTTATTTCCACGCATCGTACAAAATAATAATAAAAATAATCGTACTGTATAATCATTTAAACATTAACCTGTTTTTTGTGGGTCAAGTTATCGAGTTTGTATCCCTCCAGTCGGTTTGTTCTCTCGGCTAACTGTACTGTATAATATAATGTTAAGGGCGAAGTACCAGAACACCATTATTTTTGTTCATCTGGTCCTGTTTCCTGGCATACTTTGGAGGAATCAAGGCACTCCAATGTAACAAAAGTGAATTACCCACTTAAGGAGAGATTCTTTTGTTGGTGAATTGGAAGGTCTCTGATTCCTCCAAATTATACACAAAACAGATCCCTTTTTATTACCATTGAGGGGTTCTATTTTCTGTCATAGTCATAGTTAGGAGGAATCAGTATCCTTCCAATTTACCAACATGAGAATCTCCCCTTAAACCCTGTATCGGATTGCTATTTTAGCATATTCATTCATGTTACAATTATTATTAGGGTTAATGTTGGTACTGTATGGTTCATCAAGCTGTCTGTGTATAATTATTTAAGGACCCTGTGATCGTGTATGAAAATTGGAGGCTTCTGATTCCTACTGACCATGCCACGAAACAAACTATTTACACAGAGGTGGTGATTAGTGGCAATATTTGAAGGACTCGTTTACCTCCAATTTTTCTGACAGGGTCCCTTAATACATCTATATCATATATGCATAATATGTAGTAACTTCTTTACAACTTTACTGGGTCTCGTGTGCAGCAAAAAATATAAACGCCTATAATGTTAAACAGTGCATACGTGTTGTCCAGATTTGTCTAGAAAAAGCTGGTTATTTATACCTTTTTGTGGGCAGCCTAAACCAGTTTGACACCCGAGCACACTGCCAAGAACTGTGGCATGCAAGGGTTGAATATTGTACCGCTACATTGTACAGTACTTGATATAACAGCACAACACAGGAGCACAACACAACACATCACAACACAGCACATCACATCTCATACCATCACACCACACAACACCAGACACATTCAACACCACTGCACCCACAACCAACAATGTACAATCACAATCAAATAACCACCGACACTTGTCTGTACGTGGCTGTACAGTCGCAGCACATAATCCTCAACCAGACTTCCCCTGACACCCTGATCAAGGACTATGCGCCGCGACTGTACAGTGGGTATAAAAAATACTGGTTCAAAACAAGAGTGAAGCTTTTTGCATCATAGTACGGTCCGAGAGTCACTGAAATACTTGTGTCTGACGGAGCTCATTATTGGTTGATAACCCTGGTGTTGGCAGGTACCATATAACACCAAGCCCTGGTATTAACTTATATATTATGTCCTGTTTATATAAATATTCCTCAAAAACAATATGAAGTTAGAAATATAATATGGGAGAAAGACAGTGAGTAAAGTGGCTCATATTATTAGTTACGTTTAGAGGTTTGGCTATTTATATACGCCGATAATGTAAACACGTGATGAACAGTGTTGTGTGTTTATTGTGCTCCACAGTCATAAATAATTTTATGTGGAATCGGCCAAAATGCATATCATTAGACAGCAACGCAAGAAAAGGGACCATTAGACATTTTTCAGTTATTCTGGTTATCACTCTGGATGTTTAACAGGTGAATTTGACAGCTTACGATTCCTCCAAACTATGTCAAGAAACAGACGATCTATATTAATAACAGGAGATCTGTTTCGTAGCATAACCTTGAGAAATATGTAGCCCTTCAATTCTCTCATTCAAACGAGTTAAGGGGACAATCTCATTTGGACAAACTGGAGTCTATATATAAAGTAGTCTATCGAGAAATTATAAAAATATAAGAATACATACACACACACACACACACAGACAGATTCCCTAATCACAATATTAAAATGGACCATTTCCTTAAGGACCCTGTGATCGTGTATGAGACTTGGTGGTTTCTGATTCCTCCTGACTATGCCACGAATAAAGTTCCCTCCAGGTAGGTGGAGTTACGTGGTAATGTTTGAAGGACTCTCTATAACCTCCAATTTTCTGACTACATCACAGGGTCCCTTAAGGGGAGATTCTCTTGTTGGTGAATTGGAAGGTCTCTGATTCCTCCAAACTATACAACGAAACAGATCCCCTATTAGTACCATTGAGGGCGTCTGTTTCCTGAAATCGTTTGGTGGAATCAGTAACCTTCCAATTTACTAAAAAGAGAATCTCCCCTTAACAAATGGATCCCCTTAATGTGAAAATGTGAGCGTGAGACAAGACACAGTGTGGGGATAATAATGGTTGGTGTGGGTCGTGGTTGAGACAATGGCAGTGGTGTTGTGTGTCGCGAGGTAGACAAACAGACGGATAATTATCTATACCTCCTCCTCCTGCTCCTTCAATCTCCTCCTCCTATTCCATCTTCCTTTTCCTCCTCTTCCTCCTCCTCCTCCTCAATTGCAACTTCTTTCATCTCTTCCTCTATTTCCTCATTCATCTCTTCCTTTTCCTCCTCCTTCATTTTTATCACTTCTGCTTCCTGTCCCTCCTCCTCGTCCTCTTTCCTTTATCTCCTCCTCCCCTCTCTCTCTCTGTTTTCTCCTCCTCTTCCTTCTACTTTTCTTTCCTCTTCCTCCTCCTCCCCCACGTTTCCTTCTCTCTATGTCTCCTCCTGCCCCACGTTCCCTCTCTTTGTCCCCCCCCACACCCCCTTCTCTCTATCTCCCCTTCCTATTCTTACTGAGAGTCACGTTCGCCCAGGGAAAAAATAAATAAATAAATAACCCAGCCACCTCACAATAGGACACGTAACTAATGGCTTACTTATTTCACCGCCAGAGCCAACCATCATCAAAATGTGTCGCTTTTATTACCAAGAAACACGTCCAGGAAAAATAATAGAGTAGAGTGAGTTGATATTAAGGGACCCTGTGATCGTGTATGAGAACTGGTGGTGGCTTCTGATTCCTCCTGACTATGCCATGAAACTAAAGCTCCTTCAATTGTAGGTAGTGTTTCGTGGCAATTTTTGAAGGACTCATGCACTAACTAACCTTCAATTTTCTGACTACATTACTGGGATCCTTAAGAGGTTAGTGAATAAAAGAATAACATATTATGGGGGTAATTCACCTTTGTTACATTGGAGTGCCATGATTCCTCCAAAGTATACCAGAAAACAGGACCAAATGAACAAAAATAATGGTGTTCTGTTGCTTGGAATAGTTTGGAGGAATCGGTTGCTAAAGATTTACCAGACTGTACTTTCACCTTAAGAATATTGATGAAAAGGAGAATAAAAAATGATCAGAAGGGAGTTAATATATAATGATGAAAATTATATAAAGAGAAAAACGAACAGACGAGACCCAAAGCGATACATTATGGTATATCTTATAACGTAGAGTAGTGGGCAATTTCGACTTTTGTGGAGTGAGTAATACTTTAGTTGCACACACACACACACACACACACACACACACACACACACACACACACATTCAAACCACCATTACCACACACACACGCACACCATCATTCAAACCACCACCACCATTTCACACACACACACACACACACACACACACACACACACACACCACCATTACTACACTCTCACACACTCACACACCATCATTCAAAACACACACACACACACACACACACACACACCATCATTCAAACCACCGCCACCATTTCACACACACACACACACACACACAATCAGTCAAACCACCATTACTACACTCAAACACACACACACACACACACACCATCATAACACACACACACCATCATTCAAACCACCGCCACCATTTCACACACACACACACACAATCAGTCAAACCACCATTACTACACTCAAACACACACACACACACACACCATCATTCAAACCACCACCACCACCACCACCAAACACACACACAAACCATTAAATTTAGAACCACGAATGTGAACCCAGAGGAACCCAGAGACAGCAGCGGTGGGAAATGGAAGAGGCGAGGTGATCAGACATGACTTAACCCAGAGAGAGAGAGAGAGAGAGAGAGAGAGAGAGAGAGAGAGAGAGAGAGAGAAGACGCCTTTATGTATTTATATATTCTTTTATATATATATATATTTTTTTTTTTACCTGAAGAGTACCGGATTTCCTCCAGCGCCGATCAATTCACCAAAATAATAATAATAATAATAATAATAATAAATGAAAAAATAAGTATATTCACTCACTCAGTCGCGTACCGGTGGTGATATGAAAGAATGTGAGGAGTTAAGAGAACAGTACTATAGTAAATGAAGACATGATATAAAATCGTACTCACATAACATTCATTTGGCAGGATCAGCACAAAACACCAACAATTACCTGAAACTGTAAAAATAATAAGATTAGAACCGCAATTAGCCGAAATATCATACAGTACTATGTGTCTCAATAGGCTATGTGAAGGAAGGAGTCATTAGGCTATAATATCATATCAGTGTTATATATGTGGGGAATGTATTTGTAAACTTACATTAAAGGGGAGATTCTCTTGTTGGTAAATTGAAGGGCTACTGATTCCTTCAAACTATGCCAGGAAACAGACGACCTTAATGTTGCTAATAGGGAATTTTGTTTCGTGGCATACTTTGGAGGAATCAAGAGACCTTCCAATTCACCAACAAATTAACATCCCCTTAAAATGACATAGGCCTACACGAGATAAACAGCGGAGTCGAACGAAACTACAGTGTACGGTAAGAATGGATCGGTATAATAACATCATCCATTTACTTGTATTAATTTCCATAAGTTGTTAGTTTGCCACTCCAATATGACGCAGCCTAATTCGTCCAACTACCCTAATCTGTTAATGGACTTACGGTACGAAGCCTAGGTTGTTGTTGTTGCTGTTGTTGTTGTTATTGTTGATGTTGTTTTTACTGTTGCTAGTGTTTATGTGTTTGCTGTTGTTTTTGTTGTTGTTTTTGCTGTTGTTGTTGTTGTCGGTGATGATAAACAAATGAAGTAAACGACAGAAATAACAAAACAATTAAGGGGGGATTATTTTCTTGTTCGCAAAATGGAAGGCTATACTGATTCCTCCAAACAATGCCACGAAACAGATCCCCGGGGGTATTAGTACCATTGAAGATATCTGCTGTTTCCTAGAATAGTTTAAAGGAATCAGAGATCTTTCAATTCACCAACAAAAGAATCTCCCCTTAGAGACCGACCCTGTGATCGTGTATGAATACTGGAGGCTTCTGTTTCCTCCTGACCACGCCATGAAACAAGCTTCTTCCATATAGCCTGGGTGGTGTTTCGTGGCAATATTTGAAGGACTCGTATAGGCTAACTCCAAATTTCTGACTACATCACAGGGTCCCTTTAAGAGAAACCGATATATAACTAACGAAAGAGAGATATAAGAAGATTTATATTAATGCCGAGGCAAACCCTACACACCTGCCACTCGATAAACTCAATGTAAAAAAATTCTTATTAAGTTTCTTGGAGAGTTTAAATTTCCCGGGGAAGAGTTTGTGAATCGATCCCCGAGTGAGATTTAAACCCAAAGTTTGCACTAGTCTTTAGCAGGAAATTACAAGGTGGTGGGAGTGGGAGGAAGGGGTGACATTCAGGCTATTAATTACCACGACGGAGAAATTTTGGATTCATAGTTATATATATCATATGATTTTTATTAATTTTACAGTGTGATATTGAAAAACACACACACACAATCCACCCTCATACACACACACAATCCACCCTCATACACACACACAATCCACCCTCGTACACACACACACACACACACACACACACACACACACCAGTTTCAGATAAAATATGAGATACCATGCTCAAATAATAAATAAAAAACAAGGTCCTACCACTTTCAGATTCTGGAAATATTGTATACATTTGTCAAGGTCGTGAATATAAAAAGTATAAAAAAAAGTTTCCCAGGTTCCAGATATAGAAAAAAGACCTTGGACGAGTTATTGGTGGAATAAAAATAAATAATAAAAATCCGTAGTACACATATTTCATGCTTACAATTTTTTTTTTTTTTTTTTTGGGGGGGGGAGTTTAAGAAATGAATATAGAAAAGAAATAAAAATTGGAGATAGGTACGGTATTAAAGATTTAACTATGGTATATAATTATATAACGGCACCAATGTGTAAAAAAAGAATAATTTGAGGTATGTATTTAAGGTGGAAGTGCAGTGTTGGTAAATCTGGAGCAACTGATTCCTCCAAACTATTCCAAGCAACAGAACACCCATTATTTTTGTTCATTTGGTCCGGTTTCCTGGCATACTTTGGAGGAATCATGGCACTCCAATGTAACAAAAGTGAAATGGCCCCTCAAGAGGAAATTATTTTGTTGGTGAATTAAGGGGGTAATTCGCTTTTGTTACATTGGAGTGCCTTGATTCCTCCAAAGTATGCCAGAAAACAGGACCAGAAGAGCAAAAATAATGGTGTTCTGTTGCTTGGAATAGTTTGGAGGATCCAGTTGCTCCAGAATTACCAACACAAAACTTCCCCCTTAAAGGCTTACTGAATCTTCCAAACTTTGTCACGAAACAGATGGATGTCCTGTTGTTGTTATTATTATTACCACTGGGGTGATTTTGTTTCCTGGGATAGTTTGGAGGATTCAGTAGCCTTCAAATTATACCAACAAGAAGTTCTCCCCTTATTTAAATCCTTAGTGCATTTTGAGAGAGAGAGAGAGAGAGAGAGAGAGAGAGAGAGAGAGAGAGAGAGAGAGAGCAAATATATGTGAGTGAGGAAATGGAAAGTGTGGGAACGAGAGAAAACTAGGTGAGAATGAAAGTGAATATTATGATAAGATGGAAAAGTAAGTGGACGAGAGATAAAAGTGAGAGAGTGAATGATATACAGTTGGATAAAAATAGTTGGTGAGAGAGATTAAAGTGGGTGAGTGAGTGTGCGAGGGATATTAAAGTGAGTGGGTGAGATTAAAGTAAGTGGGTGAGGTAAAAGTAAGTGGGTGAGTGGGTGAGATTAAAAGTGTGTGGGTGGTTGGGCGAGTGAGTGGGTGAAATTTAAAGTAGGTGGGTGTTTGGGTGAGTGAGTGAGTGGGTGAGATTAAAGTGGATGAGTGGGTGAGTGAGTGAGTGGGTGAAATTTAAAGTGGGTGGGTGAGATTAAAGTAAGTGGGTGAGTGAGTGAGATTAAAGTGGATGAGTAGGTGGGATTAAAGTGGATGAGTGAGTGGTTGGATGAGTGGGTGGTGGTGGTGGTGGTGACAACGGTCCTACTGATCTGGTCCTACAAGACACACACACACCTTTAGGCTCCTCTCTCTCTCTCTCTCTCTCTCTCTCTCTCTCTTGTCTACTTCCCGCTCCACCTACACACTCCCTTCCCTCCTCCTCTCTCTCTCTCTCTCTCTCTCTCTCTCTCTCTCTCTCTCTCTCAAACCACACCTTTAACCGGTTTTCCTTCCATACTTTCTTTTCCCAATTCTCCTCCCTCCTCCTTCCCTAACATTATTCCATCTATGTCTCCACCACACACACACACACACACACACACACACACACACACACACACACATATTTTCCCACTAACCCACCCACTCCAACTTCCCCATTATTCACACACACACACACACACACACACACACCATCTTTATACATCCCTCACCAGGCTAATCACTATTCTTTTCATCCTACTTTTGAAAACAACCACTCCTTTGATCAGCTTTCCAGTTCCTCCTCCTCCTCCTCCTCCTCCTCCTCCTCCTCCTCCTCCTTTCTCTCTTCACCTACTCTCTCCTCCTCCGCCGCTTCCTCCTCCCTCTCCACCTCCTTCTCCTTCTCCTCCTCCTCTCTTCACCTCCTACTCCTCCTCCTTTCTCTCTTCACCTACTCCTCCTCCTTCCTCTCTTCACCTACTCCTCCTCCTCCTCCTTCCTCTCTTCACCTACTCCTCCTCCTCCTCCTCCTTCCTCTCTTCCACCTACTCCTCCTAATCCTAATTCTGGTCATCATCATCTTTCTACTTTCCCTTTACTTTCCCCTCGGTTTACTCCTTTCCTCCATTTCCAGCTCTGTATTTTCTCACATGGACTCCGATTCACCATTTCCCTTACCCTGTCTGTCCTTCCTGCCACTTACACTGCCTCTCTCTACCTCTCCCTCCCCTTCTCTCTCCTTCCTGTTTGGTCTTGTCTTCCTCTTATCTATCTCTCTCTTTACCTTTTTCTCTGTAGTTTCTCCTTCTCTATATACTCCTACCCGTATGTCCCAAGTCAATACCTTCACCGTTTTTCTCTTTATCTCTTTTGTGTCTCTTTCACCTTTTGTCCTTGCCTCTGTATCTACCAATAACCTTCCCTTCTTTACAGTTTCACCCATTTAACCGTGTCTACCTATATTCCTCCCCTCTTTACAGTTTCACCTATTTTAACCGTGTCTCTCCTTCATTCTGTTCCTGTTTGTACCCATCTCAATCTGTCCTTAATGATTTGCCTCTCCTCACTCATAGTTTTTTTTTTTTTCGTAATCCATTTTTCTATTGCTGAAATTGTCCCTCTGTTTCTGTCCTCATCCCCTTGCCTCCTACCTCCGTCCTCCCTGTTCTGGCATCATTGTAATTTACTGTCCTTTTCGCTGTTGATTGTTTTTTGTTCCTTCCATACCTTACCTAACTCCCCAGACTTCTTGTGTATGCTTCCCCCCCGCCCTCCCAGGACTTTTAAACTCCTTGTCTCCCCTCCACTGTAATTTAATCCCCTCCCCCCCCACATACACACACCTCAGAGCCCCTTCAGTCTTATATACCTCTCAACTTCTTCACTCTCCCTTCCCCTCTCCTCCTATGCCCCTTCCACTCTCACATTTCACCTTAATCTTCACACACCCACCCTCCTCTCTTGGGGAAGGGAGGGGAAGAGGTGAAGTGAGGGAGAAGAGGGACTGCAGCTGGCGGGAGTGAGAGAAGGGAAATGAAAACAGGGTACGATATGAAGGAAGGAAGGAGGAGGAGGAGGAGGAGGAGGAGGAAGAGAAGACGAAGGAGGACGAGGAGGAAGAGGAGGAGGAGGAAAATGAGCAGATGGAAGATGAGGAAAATGAGGAGGAGATGGAGGATGGGGAAAATGAGGAGGAGGAGGACGAGGAGGAGGAGGACGAGGAGGAGGAGATGGACAGCGAGGAGGAGGAGGACGAGGAGGAGGAGGAGGAGGAGGAGGAAGGAGGAATAAAAGCGGACGAGAATAGGAATGGAGGAAAGGGTAGATGAGGAGGGGAAATGATTGATTGATTGCATTGATATTAGGCGCCGCAACAGCGAGGTCATATAGCGCCAGAAAAAAGGTGATAGAGAGGCGAGACAGCAAGAAGGCAGGTAGGAAATAGAAAGAAAAGAGGGACAGTTTGAGGATGGGAAATATATGGAATGGAGTTAAGGGGTGAAGTATGAAAAGCTTTACACGAAAACATAAGGAGGGTATGAAAGTCGAGGAGGGGAAAGTTTAAATAAAGAAAAAGTGAAAGGAAACGGGAGAAAAGAAAGAGAATGAAAGGAGGAGAAAGAGAGGAGGGTAAGAAAAAGTGAGGGGAGGAGGCAGAGGGTCCAGAGGGATGAAGGGGACGGACGGGTGGACAGCAGCTGAGGGGAAAGTGAAGAGATAGTGTGGATAAGAGAGAGAGAGAGAGAGAGAGAGAGAGAGAGAGAGAGAGAGAGAGAGAGAGAGAGAGAGAGAGAGAGAGAGAGAGAGAGAGAGAGAGAGAGAGAGAGAGAGAGAGAGAGAGAGAGAGAGAGAGAGTTGAAACGTGAGTGTATATGTGTGCTATTTATTTGAGTGTATGTGTGTGTATTTATTTGAGTGTATGTGTGTGTATTTATTTGAGTGCATGTGTGTGTATTTATTTGAGTTCATGTGTGTGTATTTTTTTGTGTGTATGTGTGTGTATATTTTTGTGTGTGTATGTGTGTGTATATTTTTGTGTGTGTATGTATGTGTATTTATTTGTGTGTATGTGTAGGTGTGGGTGTATATATATATATTTTTTTTTTGTGTGTGTGTGTGTGTGTATTTATATCTTTGTGTGTATGTATCGTGTATTTATTTGTATGTGAGTGTATTTATTAACGTGTGTGTATTTATTTATATGTGTATATGAGTGTATTTATTAACGTGTGTGTATTAATTTGTGTGTGAAGGTGTGTGTGTGTGTGTTTGAAGTGGATATCGTCTACAATAGTGGTGTGTCAAATGAACGATGTAACCAGGTGCGTCAAACAGATTCCAATACCTGAGTGTAGTGTGATATCAAGTGAGTAATGCCTACTACCTGCCTATAAGTCCCCTTGCAATACACACAACAACAGCATGCATAACAAACCTATCGACCACCTTGTTTACTTTGTGTTGTGTGTTGTGTTGTGTTGTGTGTTCGTGTGTTTGTGTTGTATATTCGGGGTGAACTTGTTTTGTGTCACTTGTGTGTTCGTGTTGACCTTGTTTTGTGTGCTGTGTTGTGTGTTCGTGTTTGTCGTTGTGTATTCGTGTTGACCTTGTGTTTTTATGTTTGTGTAGTGTGTTCGTGTTGACCTTGCTTCGTGTAGACCTTGCTTCGTGTATTCGTGTTGACCTTCGACCATTCACAGCATCACTGATAGGTTTACTTGCTTATTTCGGCATGTGACACGCATCAACCCATACCAATTAAGACGATAATAGCATACGTCACCACCTCGAACTGACTCGGCATCCTAATTGAGGGAGATGGACAGTGTGTGTGTGTGTGTGTGAAGACGACTGTAAGCGAAGGAGAAAGACAATGAGTGAGTGAGTGAGTGAGTGAGTGAGAGAGTGTGTGTGTGTGTGTGTGTGTGTGTGTGTGTGAGTGAGTGAGTGAGTGAGTGTGTGAGTGTGTGTGTGTGTGTGTGTGTGTTGACAGGTGTCGTGGAGTAAAGACGTGTTACAATTAAGCTCCGATTCCCAGTGTTAATTCCCGTGTTAATATTCCCCATACAGACTCCCAAACGCTCATAAAGCTCCGTAAGTGGCAAAGGAACAAGTTGTCAGGTTCTGGATTTTTGGTGTAGCTGGACTTAGTCACAGTAACAGTGTATAATTGAAATTCCCAGGCTATACCCTCCATTTGACCCTGTTCCTGATGTTTGCGCATGCGCAGGTGAGCTGTGATGTCAACAGAAACAGCCTATAACTGCCGATAACCCCCCCCCCCTGCCTTCCCACCCCAGCCACCTGATCAGCTGACTAACCCCGACCCATATTCTTAATTCTAAACTGACACAATGTCACGTATTAATTTACCCCCTCCAGAGCAATCATGTGTTATATGCTCTAAACTCTGTGTTTTAGAATGCATAAAGTGCGAGACATGTGACAAATATCTCCATCCAAACTGTTCCAAATTACCAGCATATGCACTAGTCAATTGGTTCACGACTCGACACAAATACAAGTGTGAACTTTGTGTTCGTACCTCGATGAATGAAGAGGATTATGGTCGAAAATTTGCTTTTGTCTCTAATCTTCTCCTCGTTGATGCGGGGGAGGCTATGGAGAATGAAAGCGAAAACAACAGTGATCAAGACGTTAGTGTGTGCAAGCAGCCGTTACAAGTAATAATTAACGCTGCCTCTGATAACTTACAAAATGATACTATAGAAAATGAAAATAGTAGTGAACAAGAATGTAGTGACACTGAGCAGTCACTACAAACGGCCTCGGTTGACCCTAACAAATCTAACCCCCCAGTCAATCCAACCTTGCCTTCTACCACAAACACCTCTAACTCTAATAATACATATAATAGTGTTAAAAATAGTGATGATAATAAGAAGATAAAAATCTGCAAATTTTATAAAACTCATTCCTGCATATATGGGCGCTCAGGAAAAAAGTGCAACTATGCTCACCCCAAAGTCTGCTACAAGTACAGAATTTATGGTCGGGACACAAAAAGGGGTTGCACATCTCAAACTTGCACCCACTATCATCCCGTTATATGCAAACATTCAGAAAAAGACAGACTTTGCTTATACTTAGAATGCCCTTATCTTCACCTAAAAGGCACTCGACGTTACCAACCACAACCCCCAACCACACCCACACCTACACCTACACCTACACACACTGACACTAATAAACCAGGTGGAACATACCCTACCACCACACACTCCCACACATATCACCAGCAGTCTACTAACCAACCTACCAGCCAATATCAACGCAACGATGACTCACAACATATTAACCAACATTTTTTATTCTCAGACATCCAAGAGATGAAGGCCCAACTAGCACAATTAATGAGGCTTTTGCCAATACAAAGGGACCAGAATTTCAGTTCACAACACCAACATCACCCAGTCCTCCTACCCAACATGACCCACCCTCCACCGCTCCTCCAACGCCAGTATTAAATAACATATTAACAGCAAACATAGAAGGTCTGATTCCTTATAGATTCAAAGAAAAGCTACCACTTATTAAGGAATTAATGACAGATTCTCACGCCCTAATTGCATCCTTCACCGAGTCCCATCTAAACCATAATATCAAAGACGCGGAGGTACATATCAATAATTATAATATCATACGCACCGACCGCACTAACAGAAAGAAAGGTGGTGTCATTACATACATAAGAGAAGAACTTACACCCGATACCCAAGTTCTCTTTTCCAACTCAAACTCATATACTGAGGCCCAACTCATCTATATAAAGAAGTTAGACCTCATCTTCACCATCATTTATCGTCCACCAGACTGCCCCATCGAAGCCTTTCTCGAAACCATCAATGCCACTCGTGCTCTACTTGATACCTTTACTCCTCAACCTACGCTCATAATTACGGGAGATTTTAATCTACCAATTATAGATTGGTCCACGGACTCCATTAATGGAGGCTCATCCAGTGACCGATCCCAGGCACTCCATCTTCAATCTTTTGTCCAAGACTTTTTCCTTACCCAAGTAATTACAACTCCAACTCGTCAAAACAACATCCTTGACTTGTTTTTTACCAACAACGAGGACCTAATATACAACCATGATGTCTTAATAACCAACCTGAGCGATCATAATTTGATCAAAATCACCACCAACATAAATTCTTCAGTGACAAAACCAAACTATACTAAAGTACCTGAATTACCTACCAACTTCTCTGACCTCAACTTTTTTAGTCAATACGTGTCATGGGATGGTTTATGTGCATTCCTCAACTCAACTGACTGGTCCACCTCCCTTGACCACCTCAACCCTAACGAACAACTAGACCTAATACTCGACACTTTTCTAAAAGCCTCTATTCAAAATGTACCACCGAGGTCAAGCAGAAATACTAAGTCTTCAATAATACCAAAAGACAGAAGGCTTCTCATGAGAAAAAGAGGGAAATTAAGAAAGAAATTGAACACAACTACTAACAACGACAGATTTGAACAATTAACCGAGCAAATTTCAAGCATAAATGCAGCCCTGGTAGACTCCACCACATGCGAGCTTGCTCACAAAGAAGCAATGGCTGTGAAAAGTATCAAAGAAAACCCAAAATATTTCTATACATACGCCTTTAAGAAATCAAAAATAAAGACCCCTGTTGGTCCTCTCAAGGAAGGTGATAAGACAATAACTGACCCCCAAGAAATAAGTGATATAATAAGAAAACAATATGAAACAGTTTATAGCATACCACTTCAAGAAAAAACTATCAATTGCCCAGTAGATTTCTTCATGTCTACAGACCATGCTAACCAAGACCAACAACTTCGCAACATCACCATTAACACCACTGACATAATTGACGCCATTAAAACTCTAAGCAACAACTCAGCGGCCGGCCCTGACCATATACCAGCAATCTTTCTCAAAAGATGTGCGGGTATGGTGGCAAAGCCACTCCTCATATTTTACCAAAACTCACTTGCAACCGGTATCGTGCCACAACTCCTCAGATCGGCGAAAATCACCCCAGTTTTTAAAGGGGGTTCGCGAGGTGAGGCAAAGAACTATAGGCCCATAGCTCTCACCTCGCACATCATCAAAGTACTTGAAAAAATAATTACCAAGAAAATCACTACATATCTCGAAGACTCAAACAAAATGAATGATGGACAACATGGTTTCAGGAGAGGTCGATCGTGTCTATCTCAACTTCTTGCACATCACGATCGGCTCATCACTTCCCTTGAACTCAATACTATGATTGATGTAGTGTACCTTGACTTTTCAAAGGCTTTTGACAAGGTTGACCACGGGGTACTGCTCCATAAGCTGCGCAACTTGGGAATCTCCGGTGAACTGGGTCTTTGGGTATCTGCATTTTTAACCAACAGAACCCAATTTGTCGCTGTCAGTGGAGCCATGTCGTCTGTATCGTCTGTTCTGAGTGGTGTTCCTCAAGGCTCTGTCCTGGGACCACTACTGTTTCTTGTCCACATCCACGACATAGACTCAAACATCACCAACTCCACTGTCACTTCTTTCGCTGATGACACGCGAATCACTAAAGTTATTAATACTAATGAAGATGCTGTCCTCCTACAAAATGATCTAGAGGAAATATATGAATGGGCCAACATCAATAACATGAAATTTAATAATAACAAATTCGACCATCTTAGATATTCAACAACACCAACCCACATACCAAATGCTTCCTACGAAGCACCTGATGGCTCCATCATTGCTACCCAGCCCTATGTCAGAGACCTTGGTGTCTGCCTCTCAAACGACGCTACATTTTCATTGCACATTACCAATATAGTAAAAAAAGCACGTGGTCAACTGGGTTGGATACTCCGCACCTTCAAGGCAAGAGACCCCTTTCCGATGTTGACCTTGTACAAATCGCTGGTTATCCCCTTGTTGGAATATTGCTGCCAGTTGTGGTCCCCTTGGAGACCTGGGGATATCCAAGCACTCGAATCAGTACAAAGATCATTTACTTACCGCATATCAACTGTAAAAGATCTAAACTATTGGGGGCGAATCAATACCCTCAAACTCTACTCTCTGGAGCGGCGTAGAGAGCGATACCTGATTCTCTATGTCTGGAAGACAATGCGGGGCCTATGTTCCAATGACATAGACCTACGCTTCCACGAGCACCAACGACTAGGTCGACTCTGCAACATAGGTAGAGTTCACCCTCGGGCCCTTACAAGAGTGAAGACGCTGAAGAGCAATTCCTTTTCCATACGTGGTCCAGCGCTCTTCAACTCACTACCACGACACTTACGAGCCCTCACCAACGTCACCCTTGACCAATTTAAAGCAAGACTTGACCAATTTCTACAAGATATACCGGACGAGCCGCACCTCCCGCACTACTACTCCCGTGCCCCAACCAACTCAATAATAGACTGGTTGGCTCTTCGACGGGCGGACGGCGACTTCACTCACCCTGGGGAGGCGACCCATCGCGACCCCGGAGCACAGCACCACGTCTAGCGGGGCTGACTGCTTCCAACTTCTTCACAGGATTCACAGGTGTGTGTGTGTGTGTGTGTGTGTGTGTGTGTGTGTGTGTGTGTGTGTGTGTGTGTGTGTGTGTGTGTGTGTGTGTGTGTGTGTGTGTGTGTGTGTGTGTGTGTGTGTGTGTGTGTGTGTGTGTGTGTGTGTGTGTGTGTGTGTGTGTGTGTGTGTGTGTGTGTGTGTGTGTGTGTGTGTGTGTGTGTGTGTGTGTGTGTGTGTGTGTGTGTGTGTGTGTGTGTGTGTGTGTGTGTGTGTGTGTGTGTGTGTGTGTGTGTGTGTGTGTGTGTGTGTGTGTGTGTGTGTGTGTGTGTGTGTGTGTGTGTGTGTGTGTGTGTGTGTGTGTGTGTGTGTGTGTGTGTGTGTGTGTGTGTGTGTGTGTGTGTGTGTGTGTGTGTGTGTGTGTGTGTGTGTGTGTGTGTGTGTGTGTGTGTGTGTGTGTGTGTGTGTGTGTGTGTGTGTGTGTGTGTGTGTGTGTGTGTGTGTGTGTGTGTGTGTGTGTGTGTGTGTGTGTGTGTGTGTGTGTGTGTGTGTGTGTGTGTGTGTGTGTGTGTGTGTGTGTGTGTGTGTGTGTGTGTGTGTGTGTGTGTGTGTGTGTGTGTGTGTGTGTGTGTGTGTGTGTGTGTGTGTGTGTGTGTGTGTGTGTGTGTGTGTGTGTGTGTGTGTGTGTGTGTGTGTGTGTGTGTGTGTGTGTGTGTGTGTGTGTGTGTGTGTGTGTGTGTGTGTGTGTGTGTGTGTGTGTGTGTGTGTGTGTGTGTGTGTGTGTGTGTGTGTGTGTGTGTGTGTGTGTGTGTGTGTGTGTGTGTGTGTGTGTGTGTGTGTGTGTGTGTGTGTGTGTGTGTGTGTGTGTGTGTGTGTGTGTGTGTGTGTGTGTGTGTGTGTGTGTGTGTGTGTGTGTGTGTGTGTGTGTGTGTGTGTGTGTGTGTGTGTGTGTGTGTGTGTGTGTGTGTGTGTGTGTGTGTGTGTGTGTGTGTGTGTGTGTGTGTGTGTGTGTGTGTGTGTGTGTGTGTGTGTGTGTGTGTGTGTGTGTGTGTGTGTGTGTGTGTGTGTGTGTGTGTGTGTGTGTGTGTGTGTGTGTGTGTGTGTGTGTGTGTGTGTGTGTGTGTGTGTGTGTGTGTGTGTGTGTGTGTGTGTGTGTGTGTGTGTGTGTGTGTGTGTGTGTGTGTGTGTGTGTGTGTGTGTGTGTGTGTGTGTGTGTGTGTGTGTGTGTGTGTGTGTGTGTGTGTGTGTGTGTGTGTGTGTGTGTGTGTGTGTGTGTGTGTGTGTGTGTGTGTGTGTGTGTGTGTGTGTGTGTGTGTGTGTGTGTGTGTGTGTGTGTGTGTGTGTGTGTGTGTGTGTGTGTGTGTGTGTGTGTGTGTGTGTGTGTGTGTGTGTGTGTGTGTGTGTGTGTGTGTGTGTGTGTGTGTGTGTGTGTGTGTGTGTGTGTGTGTGTGTGTGTGTGTGTGTGTGTGTGTGTGTGTGTGTGTGTGTGTGTGTGTGTGTAGGGAGAGTGAAAGGTGTTTTATGACGGTGTTGTTAGTCTCCTTTTCCGGCTGGTTAACACGACCTGTAATTGGGGTGAGAGTGAGGGACCATACAACAAGAAGACACGCCCTCACACATATACTCACACATACACTTGGACAGAAAAATTTAAAGCAAACCCCACACACACACACACACACACACACACACACACACACACACACACACACACGGACAAAAAAATTTAAAGGCAAACCACACACACACACACACACACGGACAAAAAAATTTAAAGGCAAAAAACACACACACACACACACACACACACACACACACACACACACACACACACAC
Organism: Petrolisthes cinctipes; assembly: GCA_033782935.1. Classification (NCBI taxonomy): domain Eukaryota; kingdom Metazoa; phylum Arthropoda; class Malacostraca; order Decapoda; family Porcellanidae; genus Petrolisthes; species Petrolisthes cinctipes. The sequence goes on from JAWQEG010006019.1 coordinate 22,036, forward strand.
ACATACAACTACTGTGCCAACTACACCTATCATTCTACCACACCTCACTTCATCATCTCAGTTATCACCACAACACACCACCACTTCACCCTACCATCTCAACACCACTCCTTACCAACCCGCCTCCACTTCGTCACCACTTCACCTCACTAACCCAACATGTCATCACCCCACCACACCTACTCTACCCTCAGCAACATTCTAATGCCGAGCTTCCCCCGAACTGTATAATGTGGCCAGAAGAGGGTTGGAGACGGGGGAGGGGAAGGTCAGAGAGGGCTGTCTTGAATGTCTGTGTGTCGTGGGGTCATAGAGGGGTGGAATGATTAGAAGGGGAAAGCAAAACATGGGTTGGGGGAGGCAGTGGCTGTGTAAGGAAAGAGTGTACAGTATACAATGTAGAGTGAGAGACAATTAGAGCTAATATTGTTGTATATGGAGATATAGAGGTGGTTTGGTTTTATTTCAGGTAAAGGGGTGATGTAAGATGGAAAAGAAGTTTGCAAAAGAACGTAGGTTTGGATAAAAGGGTATTTTGAGTGGAGTGGAGTGGAGTGGAGTGAAGGAGCATTTTGTGAGGAGACAGGGGTGAACAATCGATTTTGTGCAAGGGAATGACAGTCCCGAGAGAAAAATAGAATCAAACCTCAACTTCCTTTTCGCAATAGTTGTTCTCGTGTAATTTCATACACATATAGATATATTGTATTCAATACATATTGTATATCACTGTAATTCTTGTGTCAGAATATTGGATATTCTGAGAAGAGGAAGAAAACAACAGTGTAGTGGGATGAAAAAGGTAAGGAAGTAACAGTAATGAGAAAGAGGAGGGTTGAGAAAGTGAAAGGGTGTGGGGGGAGTGACAATGGCAAGGGAGAGTAGAGCAGACGGAGGTGGAGGAAGGGCAAGGATGACAGGTGAACGAAGAAGCGAGGGAAAGGTGCATGAGAGAGGTGACAAAGGGCAGAGTTGAGGGGGGTGGGGGGTGGCACACTGTACTGTACTGTAGGTGGTGATGGAGGAGAAGTGTGAATGGGTTAGACATGAGCAGGGCACGGGTGATGGACGAGCCAGACTGTGTGGATGAAAACTTATGGAGTAGGGAACGAACGAGAGAGACAGTCAGAGGTTGATTTGTGGAAGATTTTATAGTGAGGAGTGAGAGAGGAAGGGCTGGGGTAAAATTGTGAGAGGCAAGAACTTTTAGCCCCAAGGAAAAGTGACAAGTAAGGGAAGAAAAGGAAAAATTAGAGTGGCAAATGGGTGGTCTAAGTGTCAGGGAGAAAGGGTAGGGAAACAAAGGGTGCAGATAGTTAGTGATGTGCTAGGCTATTTGTTCTATCCATACACCCTAATTTCTCCTTCCTCCTTCTGCTGCAGCAATGTCATAGGCTAACTTCCCTCACTAACCATACCACTACACCTTTTTCCTTACATTCCCTTCTATCAAGTTGTCTGTAGCTTCCTCCACTTTCTGTAACCAACTCCTCCCTCTCGCTACTCCTTTTCACCCTTCTCTCCACTCATTTTCTCCATTCTATTCTTTTCTGCTCTCCACTCATTTTTTTTCTTTATTTCTTTTCTTTCTGCTCCCCATTTCTTTTCACCTCTCTCTCCACCCTCCACACCTTCTCTTTCTCAACTCCATTTCATCTTTCACCCCCCCCACACCCTCCTCCCACTTAGACTCCCTCTGCTCTTACCTACCTACCTACCTACCTACCTACCTACCTACCTACCTACCTACCTACCTACCTACCTACCTACCTACCTACAGTATTCCATCTGCCAGTATGTTTCTTACTATTATTTTTTCTCCCATACGGACCTCTTTCTTCATCATCATTCCTACCTAACCTGATAATAAATATATATACGAAGAATGAGAATGTCCCCTGCTTGGATCTTATTAGTAATCAGGGCATGGATTGGCCCAGCAGACGCGACATGGATTGGAAATGAGAGTGGTGCTTACTGTGCTGTACCTTGCCATGTAGCCTCTTTCCATCCTTCTCTCTCTCTCTGTGCTTTACTTCTTGACATTTTTCTATCTTTCTGTTTTCTCCTTCCACCATTCCCTCTGGTCATTATTCCCATCCCTCTTCCTCCCTACCCTGTATATTCATTAATGTTATTTCTTCCTTTCCTCTCTCTGTCCCTTGTCCCACTATTTCCTGCATTCTTTTATTCTCAGGACTCTTCCCATTTCTCTTGATTCGTTTCTTGTTTTGTTCCTCCTTTCCTTCCTCTGATTACCTTCCTTTCCCCTCCCATTCTCCGTTTATTTCACTCACATTTCTCCCTTTCTTCCTTTTTTCATCATATACCCTGCCTTTCTTCCCTCTTCCTGCTTTTCACCCTTTCTTTCTCTGGTTTCTGTTCCTCTTTTGATTTATATATTTGCTAGAGCATAACCCATCCTCTTTTTCCTTAGTTAAGTTCTCTCAACTTTTACGTATAGATGAAGCAAGGGAATCAGAGCGAAAGAGAGTAGAAGAAGAAGACAAAGAAAAAGTAGAAGTAGGTAGAAGTAGAAGTAGAAGAAGAAAAGGATACATCTTAGTGGTGAGGAAGACAGATGAGAAAGGCATAAGCGAGGGACAGTGTAAATGAAGGAATGATATAGAGTAGAAAAGAAACAATAACACACACAACAGTAATAATAATAAGAGACAAGAGGACTGACTGGCTGTGGTATAGAGTTCAGGGTGAGTGCGGCCTGCGTGTGACAGAGGACTGGTGCTTAGAAGTCAACAAGAGTAACTCGTCTTCTAACCCCATGTAAGGTGTTTCAGTGACCGCGATTGGCCTCGGAGTGCTGGTGATGAAAGTCCACCTACCTTCTGTTATCATTTTTTTTTTTTTTTTTTTTTTTTTTTTTTTAAGTCTGTCATTTTACTTCAGTGTATTGATATATTTTCAAAGTCCACTTGGGGACTCTTCTTGCCCTGTATACTATATAGGTGTTTCAGAATAAGCGTGAGATTTCTCTTGCTACTGGTTTAATCAAGACCAATAAGACCAATAAGTTAGTGTTATTGGTCTTGGGTTTAATGTCTAAGGAGAATGACAGGGTTCGAACTCCACCGGTGCACATTCTTCATTTTAATCAAACTGCCGAGATTCCCACTTGCTTCTCTGTGATTTATTCTACTGATTCAGGTTGCATGACGTCTCTACAACTCTCCTGGGGTACGGGGGCATGGGGGGCGAGGGGGAAAGCTGTAGAAGGTCAGGATGTAAAAGGGCTTGACATGGAAGGCTGTGGTTGTTGGAAGGTAGAATGTGAGAAGGTATGGGTGTAAGTGGTATGATTGTAGGGATGGTATGGGATGGGAATGGGTATGATTGGGATTGTGTGGCTGGGTAGAAAGTTAGATTATTATAGGGTGTGTGTGGGGGTGTTAGGGGCTTGAAGGTATGGTGTAGAAGAGCATAGAGAGGTTGAGGGCTGGATATGGAATGGAATACTGTATGGGAGTGGGAGGAGGGCAGGGTAAAGAGGTCAGAGGTCAGAGCGGATGTAATGAATGATAGGCCTTACTTTATTTTATGTACACACACACACACACACACACGAACACACACACACCTCAAAGGACAGAGAGGATGCAATGAATGATAGACCTTGCTTTATTTTATGTACACACACACTGCAATATTATCATCTTGTAACCACACCAACACTCACACTTGCTTTGTCATCTGCAGCAACCAACACCCATACTGAGCACTGTCCAAACACACTTACGCCCACATTTATGATCGTCACAGTTTCTCTCTCATTAGCACCCACACCCTCTCCCTCTAATATTTGCACCACATTCAAGCGCTCGTACACACACACACACACACACACACACACACACACACACACACACACACACACACACACACACACACACACACACACACACACACACACACACACACACACACACACACACACACACACCTTAGCCCACGCCCAAAGCCATTCTCAGAACACACACACACACACACACACACACACACACACACACACACACACACACACACACACACACACACACAAACACACACAATATGAACTCTCTCCTCAGTCCACACTCACAGCCATTCTTCAAGCACACCCACAACACCCTCACCCTACCCACAGAGTTGTCATCCAGACTAATGCAGATGGTCATTAATTTTCATGTCTCCTGCCCACATCCACACCCTCTTTGTCCTCACCTATGTTTTCTTCTCCATTCTTGCTCTCCTTCCCTTCCTCCTGCTCCTAAACCACCTCCTTTTCCTCCTCCTCCTCCTCCTCCTCCTCCTCCTCCTCCTCCTCCTCCTCCTCCTCCTCCTCCTCCTCCTCCTATTCCACCTTCTCCTCCTCCTCCTACTCTTCTTATAACTTCACACTCTCACCCCTAGCTCCTTGACCCCTCTCAGTCTCTCTCACCAGACACGGCTGCTTCTCTTCCTTCTCTTACTCTGTTTCTCACTCCTTTCTTTTTTCCTCTTACTGTATTCATCTCTTGTTTTTTTATATTATCTTCCTAACTCTCTAAGTTGCTGTCTCATTCACTCGTATATACCTAATATTCACCTAATTCTTCTTTCCCTTTATAACTCGTTCTTACTCATCTCTTCATTTCCATCCATATAATTCACTTCGCTGTCTCCTATTATTGTTATCTCAGTGTATTTTATGTATAGTTCTGCAATGTGATAATGTTCCTGTGTCTGTTGTCTCTTTTTCCTTGCCTCTTTTCCCTTGTTGCTGTCGTACATTCTCTACCCTTAGTACAAACGCCTCTTCCATCACCCATCGTCCTCACCATGACTCACCAATAACACCCTACTGCCTTATACATTGACACATCTGCCCATGTCCTAAAACCCTTCGTCCCTCTCTCTACTCTCACACCTTGTTCCTCCCTCTCTCTTCAACAACGCAGACTCTACTTTTACACTTGGTTGCCCTTACACTCTCCAATGTCTCTACACTCACACCCTAAACTCCCCTCAACCCTCTTAGACATTACTGACTCTTTACTCTCGCACTTGCACTCTTATCTTTACAATATGCAATGTCTCTCTTAACAGTTACACCCCAAACACCCCTCAACCCTCTGTTCTGATCCAACACCTCGTTCCCCTGTCTAACACTTGTCCCAACATCACCTCACCCCTCCTGCACTAACAACTTTCTAACTCTCTGCTCTCTCATTTTTGTTACCTTTCAACCCTCTACTCCCACATCACCTCGTTCCCCTCTGCCCTGGAAATCCTGTATACGTATTACTCCCATGCCCTCATACCTCCCATTTTCTCCTCACCCTTTCTTGCCTCCTCTGCGTCCCTCATTCTCCCCTGCCCCAGAGATCCTATACTTACTACCATGCCCTCACACCTCCTCTTTTTCCTCACCCTTCCTTGCCCCCACCGCGCTCCTCGCCCCGCCCCTCTCCGGTTACCGAGGTGGGGGGCGGTCTCCTCTTATCGTCCACATCCATCACCCGGACGCCCATTACACCGACCTTAAGGAAAACAGAAAGAAGGATTATGGCTGCAAATTATCAGGCGGGAATGTGTGTGTGTGTGTGTGTGTGTGTGTGTGTGTGTGTGTGTGTGTGTGTGTGTGTGTGTGTGTGTGTGTGTGTGTGTGTGTGTGTAGAAACAAATGTGTTTGTAGATGGATAAGAAGTGGCTTGATGCAAAGAATGGGGTTATGTGTTTAATAAGGAAGAATGAAAGAGCTTCTCTTTGTAACGTTTGAGGCAAGTTAAGGTGTGTGTGTGTGTGTGTGTGTGTGCATGCTTGCGCTTATATGTAGGTTGAAGTGTGTATACATTTGCGAGGACGAATGAATATGACAGTGATTGAGATAAATAGATTGATAGGAACGACAGATAGCCAAACAGACAGAGACTTTGTACACACACAATAGACAAGTGAGGGATGACTGCCTGGACCTCCTGTGTGTGAACGTGTGTGTGTGTCTATGTATGGGATGCGTGTAATGTTGTGACACAATAATTGGTCACGCCTCATTACCCTTAGCGTCAGAATGTCACCAGGTCACATTTCTTGACCCTACCATTAGCACACCCTCACCCTACGCCGCCCTTTTTAGTTCTTGGGAATCTGTCGTCAGTCAGTCCTATTTTACTCACCCCTACCCTTCCTTCTACTTTGTCTTGCCTCACCTTACACTGTCTAGCCCTGCCCTCTCCCTTGTTTTTCTTCTTTTCCTCTCCATACCACCCCGCCACACCCTGCCTCTCACACAGTCACTCATCTCCATTCCTTTCCAACACGTCCAGTCTCTCTTCTCCCTTGTCTGACCCACTCCTACTCCCTTCTGCCTTCCATCTATGTCCCTCTTACTCAATCTCCTTAAACCGACCCTTCCCACTCCCCTCCTCGCTTCGTCTATACCCTCTCCTCTACATCCTTCCTTTCCCTTCATAGCCAGCCAGCTCCCCTACCACCCCCGTGTATATTTTCCCCCTTCCTTCATCCTATAATTCCGATCACTTTACTCTACTTTCCTGTTTGGGGTTCGTGCAGTTTAGTCAACATAAGATATAGTAAGAACAACTTAGTCTGTTGCAGTTTGAAGGTCCTTTGTTAGCCTTAGTTATCTTCCTCTTCCTCCTCCTCGAACCAATCTCTTTCACCTCTTCCACTCCCTTTCTCACCTTTCTTCCTGCTTTCCACCTCCTTTTTTTCCTGCTCAGTGCTCCTATATAGTAACTTCTCCCCTTCCTTCCTACTCTTTTCCTTCACCCGTCACTCCCATTTGTCCTCTTTTATTCTGCTGTTCCACCTCCCACGCCCCTCCCCACACTGCCCTGCCCTGTCCTGCTCCTCCCTGCCCTTGTTTCTCCAGCTGCTGTCCCTCTCGTAGCATTAGGTGGGGCTGTTAATGGAAGGGTCTGGGTTTAGTTTAATCCATTTGACACATTCCGCCCTCCCTTCAAAATTGTGATTGTGTCCTTCCTGTTGTAGACGTGATGTTACTGTGTGTGTGTGTGTGTGTGTGTGTGTGTGTGTGTGTGTGTGTGTGTGTGTGTGTGTGTGTGTGTGTGTGTGTGTGTGTGTGTGTGTGTGTGTGTGTGTGTGTGTGTGTGTGTGTGTGTGTGTGTGTGTGTGTGTGTGAATTCTCTCTACCATCATCGTATAGATATTTTTTTGGTTATTTTCTTGCTCTTAAATCCGTGAGTGAAGCGTCGCCCCTCTTTATCCCTTATGATCCTCTCCCTCGTCTCCATTATCGTCCGCTTCCATTTTCTTCCCTCACTCAACTTTTCCCGGTCCCCTTCAAAACATCAACACTCGCCTCTTGTGTTGTATACCCCCCTTCCCTCCCCTTCCTCCCACGCTACTCTCATTGACCCTGCTCTCACTTCCTCTCCTTTCCATTCCTCTTTCCCACCCATCTCTTTTTTTTTTATATAGTTCTCCCTTCTTTCCTTTTCCACAACTCTATGTCCCCATCTTTAGTGCTTCTTATCTTTCTCTACTTTTTTTTTTCTTTTCCCCGACCTCGCCTCCTCCCTTTTTATTGGGATTTTTTGTTTTCTAATCAAGGGTATTTGGGAAAAGGATGGTGGTTTGTGGGGAAAGTACAGCCAGTGAATAGTACAAGCGTCATAGAGTACTTTATATAAGAGTACTTTATATAGATGTCTATTTTTATATCCACCCCATCTCTTCCCCATACCTCCTCCTCCTCCTCCAGTCATTTCCTCTGTGCGTCGTGCCACACCCCTTGTCCAACACATCACCACACCTTCTCCATCATTCAACTCATCTCGTCCATTGCATTGTTGTACCTTTCTCACCACACGATCTCTCCATCTATCTCTTTCTCTTCTTGTACTCTCCATCACACTAAATCTTGACTTTCTCTCCATCGCTCAACACCTACCTTACACTCAACTCTATTCGTCCGTACCACCTCATCAAGCCATTTTTGTCTACGGTTATTATTGTCTGTCTCTCATCGACCCCATCCAGCCTCTTTCCCTTTCCCAGCCTCATCATAAACCTCTAGTGCCTCTCATTATTCCCAGCCCTCCTTTGCTCACAACTCCTTCAGCATACACAATACATTACTTCAATCCCCACCCTACTCTCAACCAACAACACCACTCAACTTCCACTTCTGCTTCTACATCACCTTCTCAATCACTACCTGTATAGGGCTACTCCCTTCACTTCCTATTCTCCTCAAAAATGTATCTACTTCCCTCTTTCCTTCACTTCCCCTTCACTAAATACATTTCCATTTCTCATCCCCCTTACCTCCCAGTCTCTTCAAACATATCTCCATTTCCTCCCTCCCTTCACGCCCCCTTCACTTGCACAGCATCTCCACTTTCCCTTCCCCTTCCCTATACAGTACACACATACAACCCCTACCCCAGCCTCGTGTCCCGCCACCTCGTTCCACCACGAAGGCATATCTTTCAACAAATGCGGCGCCTTTCCGTATACCCTCTATTCTTTACTGGCAGCCTTCCTCACGCAACCCACCACCACCGTCACCCCCTCACACGCAGCCCACCCACGGCAACACATCACACACGCACCCCACCACCACAAAATCCCTTCCATTACAAAAGTAGGCTAGTTAGGATTCCTGGTAATCAGCACAGCCTTACGAGGACCAAGACGTCTGTTGCAGTTTCGTAATCGTTCGTTGTCGATTGTAAACCACTGCAACTGCAAATCATTAACTCTATCCATCTCCCAAAGCTTCTCTACAAGCCCCCTCTTCGCCTCCCACACAATCAACCCACCGTCCACAATATCTACCCTATACTTCCACCAACCTATCACACCCATCACAACATTGCCATCATTTACACAAAACCGTCACCACACCTCCCTCGTTTACTTTCCCACCTCACTACCGTCTCCTTTGTTTTTCCTACAAACATTTTCCACTCCTCTCCTTCACACACCACCTCCACCTCCCCCTGGTCCTCACAACCCCATATCTCCCTCACAAACCCTCTTTCACTCCGTCACAACAAGAGGCCCAGAGAAGAGTCAAAACGTTGTGCAGTACATCTACGCTAAAATAAACACCTGCCCTTGTGCGAACTATGGGGGAAATTGTATACATAATTCTTCCCTTGGCTATCGTTATCAGCGTTCGAGGGGCAGTGGGATGGATTGCCACATACATACATAAAGAAAGAGAGAGAGAGCGAGGAGGGTATCAATGGCTGGGTCAGGGCTAGAAAAATTATAGAGGCGAGCCAAGTGTCGTATCTCAGAGGTAAACTAGTGGCGATAAACAACGAGGAGAAGAGGAGGGAGAGAGGGGGCCATGCAGGAGTAATGGTGGCTCACATTTCGTCTGACTTTCCTGCCCTTCCTCTCTTTCCTTTCCTCTCTCTTTCTCCCTTATATCTTCTCTCGTGCACTCTCCTCTATTTTCTGTCCATTACACCCTTTCTCTCCAAAACTGTATTTTCCCCCCTGCTTTCTGGATCTTGGCTTGTTCCTCCTCACTCCCTTCCTGTGTAAATTTCTGTCTCATAATATTACTTGTATACTTTATGTGTACATGGTTCACGATTTCTCTGTCTGTCTGTTACGTTTTTGCTCATTTTCTCAGCTTTTCTACCTCTTTACAATCCCAATATCCTATCCCTCTCGTATTTCATTTGTCCATCTCCATCACCATCTTTCCATTTTAGGTTCTCTTATTTTTCCAACTCCCTTTTCCTCCTTGCGACCATCCTCTCAGTCCACATCCTCTGCCTGTTATTGCCAAGTCGTGATTATTTTTTGGTGCATATGTACTCGTAGAATAGAATAAGCGTGATAAAGATAGGTCCTTGAATATTCCACCTTGGTTTATTATCCCTGTCTTTGCTCCTTTTTATCGATATCATCTCTAGGCAAAAGAATTAATAATCACCCCTCTTTTCACCAACTAACTAATTAACGAACTCTACTTGCCGTGTTACCGTCCAACTACAGGCCGTTTGTGCGTTGAATAGAGAGAGAATAGTTGAATAGAGTAACGGTGGGATTCGTTAAGGGAATACTATAGTGTTGGTAAATCTGGAGCAACTGATTCCTCCTAACTATTTCAAGCAACAGGACACCATTATTTGCCCATCTGGTCCTATTTCCTGACATACTTTAGAGGAATGAAGGCACTCCAATATACCAAAAGGATACTACCCCCCTTAATTCCCAAAGTAAGCACACACACACACACACACACACACACACACACACACACACACACACACACACACACACACACACACACACACCAGACCAGGAAATAATATATATAGTCGTGTGGGAGTGAGGGCGGGGATGAGGGGCTGGAGATAAGGCGCTTACCAGGACTCGGGGGGCGGAGGAGGAGGGGGCAGATTCTGTAATGTTGTTGTTGTTGTTGTGGTGGCGGTGCCCCAGTCGAGATGGTGATGGGGGGGGGGGGGGACTGATGAGGATTTGTGGTTGTGGTGGTGGTGGTGGAGAGAATGGAGAGTCGTGATGATTTGTGGTGGTGAAGAGTGCCACGTGGTGAGAAGGGAGAAACGTAAAATTAATGATGAGTGTGAGTGGTGGTGATGGAGGTTGTGGTGGGGGTGGTAAGGGAGAGTCTTGATAATAAGTGTTGGTGGTGGTGGTGAATTGTGGTGGTGGTGGTGATGGTGAAGGTGGGATTGGTGGTTAAGTTGGAGTTGGAGAGCGGGGTTGCATGTTTTTTTTGTTTTTTTTGTGGGCGAGGGTTTTGGTGATGAACTAATGCCTACTAACCTACAGTCAGAGAAAAAGATGCATATAGTGAATTTTGGAAGGCAGGAGTGAGTGGTGATCATGGTGTTTGATGGTAATGGTGGTGATATGTGTATTGCTCGTGAGCCAGTGCTAGTGGGAATGGTGATGATGGAGGTCATATTGGAGAAGGATGATAGCCAGCCCAGTGGAGATGGGTATGGGCCAATGTGATGGCCACAAGAGGCGATGTCGGAAGGGAGAGATTACTAGGGTGATTTGTGATGGATGAGGGGAGAAGTGATTGACTTTGCATTGAAGTGATTGGCTTTGTAATACAGGGATTGGCTTTGTATTAGTGATTGGTTTTGCATTGCTTTGTACTGAAGCGATATTGGCTTTGTACTGAAGTGATTGGTTTTGTACTGAAACGATTGGCAATATACTGAAGTGATTGGTTTTGTATTAAAGTGATTATATTGATATTGAAGTGCATGGTAAACAGTTTAAGATATTGTCTGGACATGAATTTTATAGGCTAAATATATATTGACGTAGTTGTTAGCTGCTGAAAGAATATGTAAGATATTGAAGAGGGTTTACCGCTGTTGCTGGTTGTTATACATTACGTAACATACAATAGAAGAGGCGAGATAAGGATGACTTGTGGAATCCGTCGTGGTATATAATGCAGATGAAAGTATGGACTAGATTCACGAGTCTGTAAATCTTTTAAATATGCAATAAAGATTAAAACTCGAACCTCAACTTTTCTCCCCCTCTCCCGTGCGTATTATAAATCGCACGAAGGGGTATTACCTCCCCCGAAGAAACCAAGGGAGATTGATTGATAAGAGCGAGGCGTGAGGCTGGGTGTTGCGGGGCTGGCTGACTGGCTGGCTGGCTGGGAGGGAGAGAGGAAGGGAATTGGTTGGTTGTGAGTGGAAAGGAGAACACTCACATCACAAAAGTTACTTCCCTGGCTTCAAAAGTGTTGGTGGTGGAAATATCCTATAGATTGTGTACGTTTATACTATGCATATAATACGTAATAAATGCGGTTTATACACGTATTTATACCTTTTTATCATACCATAATATTTTACACACCTATAAGATGTATAAATCCGTCAGTCCATTATATGTAGCATCTTTAACACACACACACACACACACACACACACACACACACACACACACACACACACACACACACACACACACGAACCCATCTATTACGACCGTTCCTCCTCTGATCTATCCCGTAAATATCGTCGATCTCTTTAAAATCAGACAGAGGTGTACTCACGGGTGGCCAGATATTGTACAGTAACGAGTCTTCAGTCCCTTAGGTCCGAGAGCATTCAAGGTAGGAGGGATGGGACGGTCGGCTGTATGGATGGGTAGCTGGTTGGTACCCCCTACACCCATTGTAGAAGGTAATGGGTGGTCGGATGGGGTCAATATAACAGCTGAACGGATTTGATGGTAGGGCAGGTGGGTCGGTAATAGTGTGTGTGTGTGTGTGTGTGTGTGTATGTGTGTGTGTGTGTGTGTGTGTGGGTGTGTGTGTGTGTGTTTGGATAAGGTCAATGGATGAAATAATTTAGAATGGGATAATGAGTGTACAAATGAAGCTCAGTATAGTTTGAGTTTGCTACTGAACTTTGAAATGGGCATTAGCGTGTGATTACGGGTATATGGTTGGGTTTATAGTTACTTAAATGAAACTCTGGGCGTTTTGATGGGGTTATGGGCATTTGAATGGAGTTATGGGAGTTTGAATAGGGTCGTGATGCTTCTCTTTAAGACGGCTAGAGGGCTGAGAGGCGCTGAGAAATGGAGGTTGAATTTTATGTATGGAGTAGAGAGGAGAATTGCAAATATAGGCAGAGAGAGAGAGAGAGAGAGAGAGAGAGAGAGAGAGAGAGAGAGAGAGAGAGAGAGAGAGAGAGAGAGAGAGAGAGAGAGAGAGAGAGAGAGAGAGAGAGAGAGAGAGAGAAAGGTATAATTTGTGAATCGTAGAAGCTTATTGAGAGAGTGCTGATATATTTGTAGGTCAGGTTTTGTAGTGAGTGTATGTCTATGTGTTTACTGGAGAAAGTTTGCTAAGACATGTGTGTAATAATTGCTGTAGATGTGTAGATGTGTATTGGTATAAGTGTGCCGCCTGCTGGCAACCAATGATTAGAATTTGGGATTGACCTGGATCTGACTCTGGAGATAGGATATATTTCTTGTTTTTCTTAATTTGCTTTGGAGTGAAATGCTACGTTACTGGACAAATCACATTCAAATTCTACGGTTCTTGGCAATTCCTGTAGTTATAATTATTTACTACAGTACTTTAATGGTAACTCACAGATAAGCATCCCAACTCAATTCTACCTTGTTCTAGCCTCTGTTCGACCCTGTAGTGTATATTCTAGATGAGAGTGAAATATGAATGGCTTTACCCTAGACTGTCGCGTCAGTTAAGGCTGGTCGAGGTTTGTGTGATAATTATGTCCGTAGAGTTTTGGGGGGCAGCAAGTAAGAAAACCCTCAGTTGGATAGGAATTTGCTTTGTTATTCTAGTTTGAGAATTTGATGGTACCTCTGTTCTTATAATAATTGCTGTACAATGAACTGTTATCGCTGTCTCATGGTTACAGGCACACCATACAAACGTGTTAACATATTATCTAGTTGTTCAGTTTGTCTGTCTTCTTGGATTTTCTCTGCAGCTACTAAAAATATCCAACTGATAAATTCCCACACCCATAGAAACAAAAGGAAGAAACTTGAGATTTTTTAGTTTTTTGTATTATCTACCCTGCTCTGAATTTCTTCTGGATTGTTAGCTGATTAGTCAGCTAGTGAATATATAAATGAAGGGGTTGATATTCCCATCCTTTTGGGATAGATTCTCAATCTTGTATAATAACTGCTTACATGTTGCCCAGCCTTGGTCGTGGTTTGCTGTCTCCGAATGTTTTTGTTAAAACTGTGTACACATGGACAGATTTGCACGAGAACAGATGTAAGTGTAGACAAGTATGTAAAACCGCATAAAACTGTATTGTTAATTGTATATGCTTCTATAATGATATTGTTATATGAGTTACATACTACTGAATAAATATATAAAATTATGTGTTATAAAAGGATACATGGACACAACATATTCGTATACATGTGTAGGGAACCATTGTGTGATCAGGTATGTGTGTGTGTGTGTGTGTGTGTGTGTGTGTGTGTGTGTGTGAAGCCTGGCATGAAGGTGACAAACAACACACGTGTGTACCAAAAACAGCACATAGGTAATATCAGTAGGAAAAATGGCTTCGTATTCAATTACTACGATATTTTTTTATAATCCTTCTCAGATTATATTTGTTTTAATACTTTTCTTTGGCGATCTAGAGAGGACAGGGAAAACTAGCACAGCGGGTGTTGGACAGAGGGAGGGAAGAGAGAGGGAACACGGGCCGATAAGCAATTGGAGAAGTTTTATGGGAGGGAACAGTAACCACCACCAATCCATCCCCCTGCACTATCACAGACATAAAGTGACCCAGTGGCCCTCTATACCTTTTATATCCACCACCACCACAACCACCATCAATAATACTATCACCAACACCACTTTTTAACGCCACCATCTTCACCATTAACACCATCATTGCCATTAACACCATTACCATCACCATTAACACCATTACCATCACCATTAACATCATCATTGCCATTAACACCATCATTGCCATTAACACCACCATCACCATTAACACCATCATCACCATTAACACCATCATCACCATTAACACCCATCATCCCCATTAACACCATCATCACCATTAAGGTGGATAGTACAGTTTTGGTACATTGGAGCGCCTTGATTCCTCCAAAGTGTGGCAGGAAACAGGACCATATTAGGCGAAAAATAATGGTGCTCTGTTGCCTGGAATAGTTTGAAGGAATCAGTTGCTTCAGATTATACCACCTTCTGTACAACCCCCTTAACACCATCATCATCATAACCACCATCAATAATATATAAGTGGCCAAAGTTATATATATTTCAGGTTGTTGTTGTTGGTTGTTTTTTGTACTGAGATGGGCACAAATTTTACTTTTAAATTTTTTCGTGCACAGGAGGATTTACAAAACACGTGCGAGTCACCAGTGCTTGCAAGAGGTAGGGAAAGAACCTGATATAATGGGGCTCGTGACTGATTCCTTCCATCGTGTAAAAATAATAAATACAAAAATATAAGAAATGATAGAGTATCGGCATGTTCTTATTTGAGGGCAGTGCGACCTACTAATTTTATGCCCGCCCTTTCGTCTCTGTTTGCTATCAGATCATCGTGTTCTCTCTAAGCTAATGAGGCATCACAGCAAGTTGATGGAGTGGTAAGTAACACGATTATTAGGGAGTGTGTTTGTTGTTGTTGCTTGGTGTAGTTTTCAAGGCCGCGGCGCAGAGAGGAACCACACAGCCCGCGCAGGGAAGCAGAAAAACATAAACACACTGCTTGTCTGCTCATTCGTGCGTGCGGCCACGTGTCCCCCCTCCCCCCACCAGCCCTGTGCCCTTCCCTTCCTACCTACTACCCCCTCCATCCTTGTCGCCAACTTCCCCTGTCTCTTCTGTCACCCCTGTCTCTTCCCTCCCCCCTGTCTCTCCCCTCCTCCCTGTCTCTTCCCTTCTCTTGTCTCTTCCCTCCTCCCTGTCACTTCCCTCCTCCCTGTCTCTCCCCTCCTCCCTGTCTCTCCCCTCCTCCCTGTCTCTTCCCTCCGCCCTGTCTCTTCCCTCCTCCCTGTCTCTTCCCTCCTCCCTGTCTCTTCCCTCCCCCCTGTCTCTCCCCTCCTCCCTGTCTCTTCCCTTCTCTTGTCTCTTCCCTCCTCCCTGTCACTTCCCTCCTCCCTGTCTCTCCCCTCCCCTTGTCTCTTCCCTCCTCCCTGTCTCTTCCGTCACCCCTGTCTCTTCCCTCCTCCCTGTCTCTTCCCTCCTCCCTGTCTCTTCCCTACCCCCTGTCTCTTCCCTCCCCCCTGTCTCTTCCCTCCCCCCTGTCTCTTCCCTCCCCCCTGTCTCTTCCCTCCCCCCTGTCTCTTCCATCCCCCCTGTCTCTTCCCTCCCCCCTGTCTCTTCCCTCCCTCCTGTCTCTTCCCTCCCCCCTGTCTCTTCCCTCCTCCCTGTCTCTTCCCTCCCCCTGTCTCATCCATCCCCCTACGTTCCCACCCTCACTCATCCTATGTCTCTCCCCACCCCTTGTGCCTGACCCCATCCTAGTCTTGTGTCTCCCCTCCCCTGTTACTTCCCTCTCTCTCTTTCTCTGTCTCTTCCCCTGCCCCTGTATCTGTCCCCTCCCCTACCCCTGTGTCTGTCCCCTCCCCATGTGCCTCTCATTTCTCCTGTGTTCCTCGCCATGTATCACTCTACTCCCCCTTTACCTGTCCCCTCCATCTTCCCTCCCCAGTGTGTAACATATCTCAGTATCTCTCCCCTCCCCTTTGGATGTGCCCTCCACCCTGTCTGTCTTTCTCCCCTTTCTCCTCTCGTAGGGAAGCGAAGTGAGGAAGTGTAGCGTGTTTGATTGATAAACTGAGAGTAGACGTGATTGGAAGTAAATATTGGGAGCGGAAGAATGAGGGAAGATGGGGAAGGGGAAGAATAAAGGAAGATGGAGAGGGAGAAAGTATAGGAGGAGAAGGTATGAAGAGAGTGAGTGACATGTTAAGTGCGGAAGAATAAGGCAAAATAGGGAGGGAAATGTAGAGGAAGAGAGTGAGAGATAGCATGAAGGAACACGGGGAGGGTAAGAATGAGGAAAGACGAGGAGCGAAGAGGAAGAATGACAGAAGGCAGGGAAGGGAAGAGGGTTGAACGGAAGAGGAAAGAAGGGGGAACGGATGTGTGGGAAGAGGTGTGAGGGCAGGGGGAGTGAGGCGTGAGGAACTGAGGGGGACCTTTCACTTAACATCATTATAATCAGTGTTGCAAGTGGGTACCATCTGCCCTACATGTAATGACTGACTGACTGACTGACTGACTGGCTGGCTGGGCAGGAAGAGGTACACCACACTATATAGCTAGAGGTGTGGGGGCAGAGGTGAGAGAGAGAGAGAGAGAGAGAGAGAGAGAGAGAGAGAGAGAGAGAGAGAGAGAGAGAAGGATGGGAGG
This sequence comes from Petrolisthes cinctipes, assembly GCA_033782935.1. Classification (NCBI taxonomy): domain Eukaryota; kingdom Metazoa; phylum Arthropoda; class Malacostraca; order Decapoda; family Porcellanidae; genus Petrolisthes; species Petrolisthes cinctipes. The sequence goes on from JAWQEG010006019.1 coordinate 38,942, forward strand.
TGGAAGTAGAGAGGAATAAAAGGTAGTGGTAAAAGAAGATAGAGGGATAGTTATCACAGAGGTGGAGGCAGAAATAGATTGAAGGGGTAACAGAGCGAAATGGATAAGAAGTCGAGGTAGAAAAAGGGAATTTATATGAGGTACAAAGAGAAGTGGTAGACGTTCATGAGGTAGAGATGTAGTGGTTGAGGAATGGAGTTGTTTGGTGGCACAGGTAAAAAGGTCGAAGTGAGGTGGTCGAGGAAGATAACTATAATATATGGAGGGGTAGAAGGAATATGATTGGAATGGTAAATACACAGATAATGGTTGGGTAGGTAGAGGCAAAAGTCATGATGGAAACATAACGGAGATGAAAGTGCTATTTGAGATTATCATTCATTGAACACATTAAATTAAAAAAGAGATATATAGTGTAGCAGATTAGATCTAACAAGATCATATTACCAGAAGAACATGCAGATTCATCAAAGTCACTTGGTTTACCATCGACAGTATTGGAACTAATTCAGTAAAACTCATTGATACTAATGTAATAGACAGGACCATGAAAGAGGAAAGTATTAATAGTGTACATGGTGTAAAATAAAGTGGGAAAAGAAAGAAAACAAGGTGCAAGTAATAAAGTATTAATTTGAAGGAGATGAAATGAAAGCAGGGATAAAGGTGGAAACTATATTTGAAGAATTATAAGAAATAATTATTTTTTAAAGCATCCTTGCAATGAATGAAAGCAAAAAGAGTTCATGAGAAAAAAAATTATGGCAAGTGGTTTGAATACATGAATGAGAAGAGAAGACAAGCTCAAGGAAATTAGAAAAGTCGGCGAAGTGAAACGAGTAACAAAAGGAGGAAGCAAGGAAATGAAGGGAATGGGGTGGTGACCTGACTCTCAACATTCGTGACATCCCACCGTCCCTCATCGTGGTGGCGACGGCGGCGGTGCTGGCGGCGACGATGTCGGGGCAGACGGTGAGAAAGGCAATGGTGTCGTGAAAAATCTGCTGCGGTAGTCTGCAATGAAGTCAGATAATGGGAGGTGTAGAGTTCTCCAAACATTGCCACTGACGCAGCATCACCTCTTTTGATACCGCTAATAATTAGTGCTAAAAATTGAAATGCACCACGTCCCGGATGAAAACATTGGCTGATCTTTGTGATTTTGGTTTTGTCATTCGATTTATTTTTAGTTTCGGTTGGTGACGCTGAACACTAAACCATTTGGGGTTGATTTATACTGAAGGAATATGATCAGGATTTGTTGAGAAATACATCTGGTAATCATTTGGCTAAGAAACTCTAACAGACAGACAAATCAGGCAAACAAACAGACAAAAATACAGCCAGACAGACAAACGCATATAGCAGCCAGACAGGTTTATGCTTATAGCAACACACACACACACACACACACACACACACACACACACACACACACACACACACACACACACACACACACACACACACAGATATTAGACCATCCACAATGTCCTTGTGTCCCTCGATAAGAAACGCCCAGAGTTGGAAAAATGCACGAAAATAATGTGTCTTTAATGTGGCTTTATGTGTAGTGGAGAATGGCGCAAGTGATAGCAGGTGATAAGAGAGAGATAGCAAGTGAGTGTTGAGGGTGGTGACGCACGGGGGGAGGGAGATAACTAACTATACGCTGACTAAGATGATAGTACCGAGTATACAGTAATTATATTGCTGGAAGAGGGGAAACAAATGTGTTAAAATATTTTTGTACAGTATATCATAGATTTCCTTACCACTTCTGCTTGAGTGACGAGTCTTCCTTGAATCCAACAAGTCCTAAACGGTTAGTGGTTATGCTCTAGGTATATTGAAGGCAACCGGTTCTTACTAAACTATGCTAAGAAACAGTCAGACCAAATCAGTCATAAGAAGGTACCGGTAGCTTGTTTCTTTGGATTGTTTGGAGAACTCAGTTCCTACAACTTTGCTGAAAGCAAATATAAGATTATATTGAACACTAGAGAGAGTATTGTTGTGTTAACAAAACCTGAGTGATTAAGAATAAAACCAACTAAAGATTATTCGTTCGTTAGCAACATTGGTCTTTAAATTATTCATCTATACTGGACAGAAAAATTCCCACCTTGGTCTAAAAAAAAAATATGCCCACGTATCTAGCCACCCATTGTGCCTGTCACGTCACCCATAACCTCTTTCAACTCGAGCCCTTCCCACCGCTGATATGCAATTCAAATCACGTGTTAGCGATGCAAACAGAGAAGCAACAGACTCGGCCAACCGCAGCACTCCCCTCGCTAAGGAAGGAAGGTATTAGCCATCATCATGTTAACGGGATCGCGTATGAAAACCAAATTGGAGGGTTACTGATTCCTGCAAATTATGCTAAGAAACAGCCTACCTCATTGTACGAGTAGGAAGTATATGTGTTTTGTTTCAGTGTTTAGAGAACTACAGAAACTTCAAAACACCCACCATAATCTCTGAGGCACTGGAAATGTATGTGGCAGGGGTATATGTCCTAATTTGGAATGGTTCATTTCTGAGACATTAGGTTTAGCTCAAGGAGGTCGTTTGATGTTGGTGAATTGGAGTCTACTTTATCCCTAAACATTAACCAAAACACTGCAACAAAACAAGTGAATATACACTTAATTAATGTCAAATTATTTACAATGTAGTTAAAATTGCATCTCCACTGTTAATGACTGTGTTTTCTGTCCCCACAGGTATGTACCCCAGATCCGTGTCCCACCAGTCTGCTCCAGGTGTGAGTACCCTTGTGGCTTTAATTATTGTACTCTCACTCTACTCTGGTATTAGTAATTTTGGTTGTGCTGTATCTTTGGACATAGACCTCATGCTAGTGCTGAGATCCAGGCCATCCAGCTGTAGTAAGGAAGTAGCACGAAGGAACATCGCGATTGCCTTAGTGGTAATGGTATTAGCGAGCGTTTTGTAAGATTAATTTTTGTTCAGCGACTGGTCTTCCATAATTAGGTACAAAAATGTCATCCCTGCCACTGAGTTGTTTTACCAACCCCACCCCCCTACCATCCGAGCCTGTGCCAAATTTGCTAACCACTCGACCTCAGGTGTATAAACGCCACCCAGAGGTTTTTATCCAGTTATTATTTAAAAAAATTTATGGTAGGTGAATATCGTTACCTTTGGATTTGATCCGTTTTCCTGTCTAATAATCTTAACCTGCTTATCACTTTATTTGTTATCACATTTTGCTACTACCTTGTACTTTTAGCATTATAAGAGAAGCAAAACCGGGGTAACAAATTCCTACAGCTCACCAGGGAGGTTATATTTTGACATTTAGGAGGTTTATGATCACCTGCAGACAGCACATATCGTGAGACATATTATTTCATCGCCAGGGACTCTGAGGGCTCCTACTTCAGACCTTTGAGTTGCCACTATACCTCGCCCTTTGTATTCCTGCTATGCTTATTGTCATGGATGGTTGCGTTTATAGTTAGTTTTATGAGTTGCAACAGTAATGAGTGCTGAACGTAATCCTGCTAGCAAACAAACCACCGACAAACCTAACCAAAAACACAACATTTTTTGTGGACGTAATTCTGCTACTAATGCCAATAGTAACTATTATTCTTGCTAGTAAACAAACCACAAAAAAACCTAACCAAAAACATAACTTTTTTTTGTGGACGTAATACTGTTACTAATGCCAATAGTAACTATTATTATCATTATTAGTAGTATCGTTGAACAATGACTTCTCGTACAACCACTACACGCAACAGCAACTACCACACTGAGTACCACTGATGCTATCACTTGCCCTACCATTCCCACGGCTACCACCACTACCGACACCCTTGCCACAGCTTCTAGGGCGTAATGGAGGAGATAAGATAACCAGGCAACACTCCATTGTCAACCAAGGTGCCTCTGTGTCGCCCTGCTGTCAAGAGGGAGTAGCGGAAGGGAAGGGTGTGTCTTCTCTCTCTCTCTCTCTCTCTCTCTCTCTCTCTCTCTCTCTCTCTGTTCGTGTGTTTGTTGTGTAGTTCTGTGTTCTGTTTGTCTGTATGTTTTCGCTTGCAGGTTTTGGTAGGTCTGTTTCTGTCCATCTATTTAGGCTATCTGGTTGTGTATCTTTTAGTCTTAGTGTCTGTTTGTTTACTTCTTTTTGTGACATATGTAATTCACTTCCTGTTGTCGTATAATCTTTCTTGTCTTTTCTTTCTAGATTTTTCTCCCAGTTTTTTCCCTCTTCCTTGCCTCTCCCTCCCTCCCTCCATACTTTATTTCTCTCCCAGCCACACCCCTCTCTCTTTCCTCCTCTCTTCTTCACCCCCCCCCCCCATTCCTCATTCCTCTCCCTGAAATGTTTAGGACTAACCTCTCTGTGCGTGACGTATGATTAGTCATACGCACACAAGAGAGCACACGAACACGCAGATGACAACATAACACCTTCAGTCGTGGTCAAAAATAATCATTCATGTAGGGGTAACTTACGTAAAAGTTTGACAGCTTCCCTCTGTTCCTTAGCTGATAATCTTTCCAATAAATAGGTTAAGTACCACCTTTTAATTTACTACAAGCACCTACGCACTGCTTAAAACAATAACATCATATGTGAACGTAAAACATTAGACAGCAAATGGTTTGAGATACCCATAGTATGTGGATGATAATTTACCACGACTGTACAGTACATATAGACTGCCACACGCACACATGAATGAACAAGCTCACACGTGCATAAACTCACGCACATATGAACAAACACACGCATATGCAGTCGCCCAAACAAGTGATGACAGAGTATGCAGAGGGTTTCTATATCACTGTTCGTAAAGGTGACCATGACTCAAATAGTGAAGGTTACTTAAGGGGGAATTACAGTGTTGGTAAATTTGGAGCAACTGATTCCTCCAAACTATTCGAAGCAACAGGCCACCAGTATTTTTGTTCATCTGGTCCTGTTTCACGGCATACGTTGGGGGAATCAAGGCACTCCAATGTACCCAAAGTATACTCTCCCCTTAATACTCTGTTGTGGTTTTGTAACAGATTCCGATGGTCATAATCTCACTCTGACCGAATTATGAAAAGTAAATAATCACTTACGTAGGCTATTGGACACACACTCCCTTCTAACGATACTTTCAACTCAACTTCGGATTAAAGGACAAACGGAGTTTGCATTATAAATGGCAACTTGAGGCGTGTGTGTGTGCTCAGGTGGAAATTCAGTATTATCCAGAACACACGATGCGCATGTATGAATGTTTGCATGTATATACTAATGTTTACATGCATAGTCCGTCAACAACGTCCTGTGTTCCGTTTATACCTGTTACTTGGAAATAAGAGATAAACAAGCTTGACGGTGAGTACAAATGTATTTTGTAGATAAACATTGATATAATAACTGTACTTAGATTCGTGTTGAACATCAACGTGGTGGTATGTACAGCCACAATAAAATTACCACCGACACTTTCTTTCCATCGTGCAAATAAGTCAGTATCATATCAAAATATAATCATACAACTCCTTGCCTCAACTCAACCCCCTCAATTATTATCATGAGGTGCTGCAAAATCATACACGTGTTGTTCTTTATTACCAAGATATTTACTACGATGAAAGGAAAGTGTCGGTGGATATTTGACTGTGGTATGTACAATTGAGGACGGTGCGTTCTGGTTTACCTCTAACATTGTAATCAGATAAAATGACAATAGCCTACTTGCATTGTATTTCAAGTGAGTCAAGTTACCGATAAATAATAAACGACAACCTGGGCACCTCGTTGATCTAAAATCATTGTATGTATGTACGGTTGGCCACACGAATTTTTACACAGGCTACATGGAAAGAGAGGTCACTATTCAGGAAGTAGTGCAATGAATGATCTACCAAGCGACTATAATAATGTTGTATTACAGTTACGTAGTCTTACAATTTTTATACGTTGTAAACCCTCGACAACAACTGCGTGTGTACGAATTCTTGTGGCCAATAATAGTATGTTTAAATGGCGGGATAATCTAGAAACCTTTGTCTTCGATAGCATACGATCATTTTATCCGAACGAGTTACTTAAGATCAGGAAATTCAGGAAGGGAGAGTAAATGTATACCTGAGACTGCAATTTTCTGTCTTTTACTACATTGGACCTCTAGGCAACACATAAATGTTTCCCCCCACGCCCAATAGATGGCGTTCGGGTTCACCTTCCATACCTCCTCCTCAGGTCTGCTTCTCATCAGCATTGCCCCGTCCTGTAAATACTCTTGACCTCTTGAGATATTATATAATCTCTTCGGTATGTTGTATGTCCCACAGTTTGATTCTCAGCTGCTGGTTCTTGCTCCACCTGTTGGGATAATACGGTATGACATTATTTCTATGGTACCAGGTTCGAATCCGGACGAAGATATCAGAGTTTCGTATGATATGCCTACTTCTTGTTTTCCTATTGATTTGTGTTGCATTTCTTTATGTAACTGGTGCTGTTGTTTGATGTGGCGATGGTCTGGTTCTGCTGTTTTGAGAGTAAGTTGAGGATACACTTATTGGAGGCTTCTGGAGTTTGATATTATTTAAATTTGCTTAACCCTGTTAGAATGATTCAGGTTAATCGGGAATGTTCTCTGTAAATATACAGTAGAGATAAATAGTTTTGCACGTTATTTTCTTTCTAAGTACTGTGTTTTTATCTTCTTGCTGAATATGTAATACTGTAAAAGTTTACCATACTTATAGCTCAAGAAATATATATATATATATATATATGAGAGAGAGAGACTGTTATGTAATGCATTTTAATATCAAACCTAGTTACCCCGTATACTCCTTCCCTCTCCCTCCTTGGCATCTGTTGTCGTGTTCTCATTCTCTCACCCTTAAAACCCTTCTCACCTAAGTTTGCCCAATTTCCCACACTCCCCTATCCCTCCCACCCCTCCCTTGTTCGGTATCCCTCCTTTACCTGACTAGGCTACTTCCTTTACCTACTTTTATTCATTAAAAAGGAGGTGGGGCATATAAGAGTATTATTGGCGAAATTATATGTTACAAATACTGATTCATCCTTGCCCTCCCTTTTGTGTCCTTTCCCGTCATTTCCTACAATACCGTAATCTAATCTATCTTTCCCTAATATTCAGTGTGGCAAATGTCAATATTGCCAGGTCCTTCTTTATTCCACTCGTAGTTACAATATGCTGCAGTGTATCTTATCATTCTCGCCCTGCCTTGGAGTGCTCCTGTTTTACCCCACACAATAGATTTAACCCTACCAACCTATCCTACTGTACTACCAAAGACAAAACTCGTGTCGCTGTCTTGTCCAATAAATTAATATAACTTGTGAAACATTATGAAAGCCCCACTATAGTAACGTTCATCTCTACCATGTATTTTCACCAGATTTCACGAACGAGTTTTGTCATTGATAGTATACATCTCATCCAGCTGTGTATTTGATCAGATTTATGTTTCCTTTCCCAACTTTATATCCTTCAACCCTACTCTGTCCTATCCTAACCTAACCTACTTTACATTAATTTACCCTTGCCTGATCTCTGCACTCACCTACCCCATACCATAACCAACACTATCTTACCCTACCCTACCTTACCTTACCTTACCTTACCTAACCCTATTCTACCTCACCTTACTTTACCACGGCCTTCCCAGCCCTGTTTTCGTCCCACCTGTTGTGCTGTTCCGAGCCGGCTGTTTTATATTCATGAGGCCAAGCCGGAAGAAGGGAAAAAACAGGATGGGGATCATGCAAGGAGGCCGCCCCCACTCCCACTCCACCCCACCCCACTCCACTCCAATCCACCCCACCCCACCCCGCCTCACCCAACTCTACCCCACCCCGCCTCACCCAACTCTACCCCACCCCGCCTCACCCAACTCTACCCCTCTCCACCCCACCCCACTCCCACCCCACCCCACTCCACACCACCCCACTCCACCCCACCCCACCCCACCCCACCAAACTCCACCCTACCACACCCCACCCCACCCCACCAAACTCCACCCTACCACACCCTCCCCTACCTTACCCTGTTCTCCCTGTCCCTCTCATTATGCCCTCCCGTTTCCCTTTCACCCTTCATTTTCACTCTCTCCTTTACAATACATCTTTTTTTTTCTCTCTCTCTATTGATCTTTCTCCCTAACTGTTTATCTGTCTATCTACTCGTATGCCTCTCTGTCCATTTAATTTTCTCTCCCTTTCCATCTCTCACCCTCTTGCCATCTCCCATAACCTTTCACCCCCTTCTTTAAACTCCTACTTCCTTTACCTTATCACACCATTGCTTTTCTCCTCTCACCTCTTCCCTCATCGCATACAACCATTCCCTTCTTCCTTTACATCCCTTAAAATTTCCATCAATCTATCTCATCTTTTCCCCTCATTTCTCTCCCCATTTCCCCTCCCAACATTCCTAGCTTTCCCACGCAAACACTCCCACTCATAAATTATCTTCTCCACCCGCCGCCCCTCCTCCTCCTCCTCCTCACACACCATACAGTACATACATAGCCTCGCCTACTCTCACACCTTCCTTTGTCGGGGTTAATCCAAAGGTTTCCCATGCTTATCATTATCAGCCTTTCATTGGTGCCGGCAGGGGTCCTCACCTTATCATGGCCTCACACCTCTACTTCCTCCTTCCCTTCCCTCTTCTCCCTTCTACTTAATTCGTCCTTGTACTATTGGCCTCAAGAAATCGTACACATGCTGTTGTATTTGAGGGTTTACAACATATAGAAAATGTAAGAGTATGTAACTGCAATACAACATTATTATTAGGTTTGTTGTTTTGAAATCACCGAGTCACTTGGTAGACCATTCATTGCAGTACTTTACTTCCAGAATAATGACCTCTCTTTCCATATAGCCTGTGTAAGACTTCATGTGGCCAACTGTACATGTCTCTTAGTTCCATGTTTTCCTATTATTTTACTGCTCCTTCTTCCGACTTGCTTGTCTTTGTTAGTTTCTTCCCTCTGTCTTCCTCTGGCCCTTCTAATTCTGTCATTTCACCTTCCTCTTCCTCCTGCCTCTCTTCTTCCTCTCTTTGACTTAATATGCCTCTGTCTTATGACCTGTTGCTTATTTTCCTATTTATTTATTTTACATTATTTGTACCATGCCGCCCCTTCACCAAAGTGCAGTTCAGTAACCCCCCCCCCCTCCACCACCACCACCACCGTCACCTCACACCCTCATTCCCACTTCAATTTCTCATCTCGCACCTCAATCCAATAACCATTTTAGATAAGGACATCTTGTTTTATGGGCAACCTCACAGCTCTCCTCATATCACACTGACAAAATTCACACCTGATCGTGGCTTCACCCCTAAGTGTAACCTCACCCTCAAGACAACTCCCTTTCTTTCCTTTCTTCACCCTCTTCTCCCTCATCCCTTCCCTGTCCTGCCATGCTTCCTCCACTCCACGCTCCTCCCTTTTCTCACTTGTCCTCTTCTAACCCTTCCTATACCCCTCCCTCCACTCTTCTACCTTTCTTCCTTAATTAATTTAACCTATAGCCTACCCCACCCCTGCCCTGTCCGATCTCACTTTGCCCAACCCTCTCCTCTCTTCTCTCACCTTTCTGCTGATTCCCCTGCACTTTCTTGCCCTGACTTTCCTTTCCCATCGCTACGTTCTCCCCTCCATGCCTTCTTTACCTTACATTAACCCTACCCTAGCCTGCTGCCTTTTTTATAACAAGCAATAACATATGTCATATCGTCGACTTTCGTTCGCTACCCTGCCTTCCCCTTCCATTCCCTTCCTTTCTCATCTAATCCATTCCTTTCCCTTCCCGTTCTTGCTTCTTTCTGTCGACCCGAAACCCACCTCTGACATCATGGGAGGTGAGAGAAGTGCGGATGAATGAATGGAAGTAAGATCGGAGAAAAACAAAGCCAATATAAAAGGAAGGAAGAAAGGGTGAAGGGAGAACATGGGAAGTTGAAAGAAGGAAGGGAGAGTACATTAATATAAGAGAGAGACCAGGAAGGAAGTAAAATTGAATGGGAGTGAGGAAGAAGAAAGAATGATGAGAAGTGAGGAAGGAGAAAGAGTGGTAGGGGAGGTAAGGAAGATGGAAGAATGAAAGGGGAGGTAAGGGAGGTGGACGAGGAAAAAGGAAGAATAAATGTGGAAGTGAGGAAGGAAGAAGAAAGGAGGTGGTGAGGAGGAAAAGAAGAAGGAAGAAGGAGAGTGAGAAGGAAGTGAGGAAGGAGGAAGAAGTGAGGAAAGAGCAAAACTGTCCTCCTAATATCACGTTACGGCCGAGATCCCGTCATGGCGAGCGGTGATGGCTGTCTGTCTCTGTTGGTCCCTTTCTTCCTTCATTCTTACCTTCCTTACTTCATTCTTACCTTCCTTACTTCATTTATTCATTCCTGCATTCCTTCCTTTCTTTAGTCATGCTTGGGAATGATCTTTTTACTTGTCTTTCCTTACCCAGTCACTTCCCTCCTTTCTTGATTCTTGTATTAAGGGAGGAATCTTTTGTGGTAAATTGGAAGGCTACTAATTCCTCCAAACTATGCCAGGAAACAGACGACCCCAGTGTTACTAGCAGGGGATCTGTTTCGTGGCATAATTTGGAGGAATCACTAAGCCATCACTTCACCAACAACAGATTCCTCCCTTGATAATGTCTTTCTTGCCTCATGAATCACTTCCTTCCGTTCTGTTCTGCCTGTCCTTCCTTTCTGACGTTTTTTGTTATTTTTATATTTGACCTCCCTGTCTTCTTTCCTGACGTGCCTTTTTCCTTCCTTCCTTCCTTCCTCCATGCATTCATTCACGGCGCCTATTTATATATATTTCCTTCCGTCCATCCTCCCTCCTTCCATCCTTCCAAGATACTATTTTCTTCCATTTACTTCTTCATATATTTACTACTTTTTGTTTTTAAATTCAGCCTTTCCTCCTTCCAAAAATAGATCATGGTTAACATAATTATCTTTTATTTACTACCATCATCCATTTTTCATTACTTCTATACGTGTATGTCACTTTTATATTTTTATTTTTTACATTTGGTATCACACTCATCAGTTTGTATGTTTTCAGCCCAGTATTATTTACTCACACAGACCAACACACACACACACACACACACACACACACACACACACACACACACACACACCTCTGTCCTTATATAAACTTCCTCTCCCACGTCATGCCACACACCTCTCGCTCATCAGTGTCACAACACACCCAACTTCCTTCCTTCCTATTCATATCCCTTCTCTTTCCTACTGTTTTCTAGTCTTTTCTTTTTTATCTCCTTCCCGTTCAGAAATAGCTCTTCATGTCCTTAATTCCCTCCTTCCCTCTATGACCATCCATACAGTTGTGTATCATATTTTCCCTTTTCAGATTTTCACTTACACTTTTGACCCTCTCTCTTTTTTCCTCCATTTTATCCTTCCTGTTACTCTTCTTTTCAACCCGAGTTACTCCTTGCTTACCTTCCATTCCCTCATTCACATCTCTACTGTTTGCTCTCTTAGGTTTCACCCTCGTTATTCTTTTCCCCTTTCATCAACCATTTCTACTCGTCAACCATTCACATTCATCAACCATTTCTTATAATCAACGATTTACCACTCCACTTCTCATTGAAGAACAAAAAGAAGAAGGTAGGAAGAATATAAATAGAACTGGAAGACGAAGGAAGTGCAAGAAGATGGAAAGAAAACAATGGAGAAGGAAAGAAGAAGATGGGGAGATCACATGGAGGATGAAATTTTAAAAGAATATCTAGCATTTAAAGAAGGTTATGTAGCAACTACCCAAGAAAACCACAGATGCAACATAAAAGTCAAAAGGAAGAAGATATTAATGATGACAACGAGAACAAAAACCGCAGACTGGAAACACAACCATGCAGAGGCAGACGAGCGTAAGACAACAACAACAACAACAACTCCAGAAGCCAGAACCAATCCCACTTATCACTCCAACGCTAAAGACTCGCTGGGATTAAAAGTCAGGCACAAGGGGTGTTTCCGTATTGCCTGCAGTAGCCTATAGTGGTTGGTGTCTGTTACCTCGCACGTCTTAACACACACACACACACACACACACACACACACACACACACACACATACATTAATTCTGCAGGAGGAGTAACCAACATTCGTGTATTTTTTGTCTAATATACTATTTACTCGTTTATGTTTTAGGTTTAATCTTATCCCACACGGTCGAATCACTTTGACAGGGGGAATGATAATGCATATAAAGTCAGGATTCAATCTCAATTTTATCTTCAAGGACTTTCATAATAGCCTCTTGTGCTTGAATGAGGTTTGGTTTTATCACAATGTAGGGTGGTCTGTCGTATCAGCCAATGTCAGTGAATCACATTTCAGAATCTGAACCCTGATACAATTGAGAAAAATGTCAATGAGAGAGAGAGTGTGATAAACGAATGAGTCGTCCTTACACAGAAGTTGAATATATCATGTCCGCTTACTTACCTTCGTGTATTCATGAAATTTGTTCACACAGAAACGTGGACAGAATGGGAGAATGTAAGTGTTGCCGTGAGGGAGGTAAACGAATCAAGGGTTTTTTGGAGGCTACTGATTCCACTAGACCGTACGAGGCAACACACACGACCCCCTGACACAACTCACCCGACAGTCGGTGCCAACATAAAAGTAATAGGTGGCGTTTGTTTATGGAAATTGCCGCTAGGGGGCCGGGGAGGGAAAATGGGTGTGGGTGGTGAAATGGAGTGCTGGAGGGGTGGGGGGGATGTGAGCGTTTTGCTACTCCTGGGTTTGACCACCACGCCTCTGTGACTTTATGATCCATTAAAATGTTAGGAGTGAGGCGCGGGAAAGAGGAGGAATGGGGGAGGGAGTAGGGGTGGGGAGTGAACTAGAGCGAAATATGGAGTAATAGAGGTAGATACTTAGAGAAAAAGAGTAGGAAAGGGAGAGAGTAAAAGGTAACGTGTTTAGTGGAGGAGGAGGAGGAGGAGGAGGAGGAGGAGGAGTAGGGCTCTGAAAGGAATTAGTGAGGAAAAAGTGTATTACACTTTTATAAAGGTGGATCGGTGGTGGAAAGAAAGTTAGTGTACTGTGAATGAGTCGGAGTAAACCAAGACCATGAGAAAGGAGTAGTAATTACCCTAAAGTTGTGGTAAAGGAAAGAAGGGAAAATAAAAAGTGAGACTGAAGGACGAGGGAGAGGAAAAACACACGAAAATGACAAAACACAGTCAATTTGTGTACTACCTTATACCTTTGATATAATTGTATGTGCGGGCCCCGTAGAATTCATCCCACACGCTGTACAGTAGGTTAGCAACTTGAGTAATTATTGGTCATACGAGTGTCGAAGGAGGCATATGATACTAAAATACCATTGTTTTCATCATTATTGTCGTTATTATTGTTAGAAATCATTAAGATCATCTTCCCTTGCAATATAATCATCAGGTATCATCATCACCAGCAGCCCACCTCCCCAGTAGCAATAGCAACCACTAGGAAATCATTGTAATCCAGTCCTTCCTGAAGACTTTTCCGATCTTTTTAGCGTCGAGAATTTCAGTGATTTAATATTTGTGAAGCTAACATTTATTTACCATGTTGTTCACTTTCAGGAGAGCCTCGTTTTTTCCCTATAAACAACCGAAGAACGACGTCCAAAATTTGTAAACATACACACAGTTCTAGAGACTCATTACTCGACGACGTTTTGCTGGTGGTGCAGCAGAAGTAACCCTTATAGAACAGAGAGAAAGGCAGACACAACCCAAAAGTACTCTCACTTAAGTAAACATACATGCAAGGGTAGATAATAATTATTATATTCACCCGCACATAATGTTCACAATATCGTGTAATAATTTTTTATATTTTTTTTCTCTATATATCATTCTCTATCAGTATTATTGTCTGCGTGTTTGTTTACACACACACACACACACACACACACACACACACACACACACACACACACACACACACTGCGGGATAAAAACGTGGCACCAGGAGAGAAGCGGTCAGGTGCAGTGAAATGAGCTGGAGCGGGACGAGTTGAGGAGGAGAGTGAGGGCCAGTAGGTGAGACGAAACAAAGTGAGATGAAAAGAGGAAGAGGTAGGATAGTTAGTTATGATGCCAGTTAGGACAAGGGGAAGGTGAGGTGAGCTGAGCTGCAATGAGATGACGAAAATAGGAACAGGGTAAGTAGGAACGAAGCAATGAGAACCAAAATAGGAAAATACGAAGTGGGTGGAGACTGCAGGGAATAGCAAGATCCAAGAACATTAAACACAAGGCGAGGTAAAGGTAAGACCAAAGCGAAGACGAGACAAGGCAAAACAGGGAGAGGCAGGTGACAAAAACGATAGCATGGTGGAAACGAGACGGAAAAAATAAACAGCGACGGGTTGAGGCGAAATGATGGGACGACCGTGAGGAACGACAGGTGTGAAGACAGGAGGAGGGAGCAATGGGCCGAAGCAGAGGTCAGTTATTTTCTTGTATAGCCTGACCCACTGACCCTCTTAGTGGCAGGGAACGACTGGACTACCTGTTTCTCAAGGCTGGAGAGGAACGACGTTAACACATGATGGTGAGCTCAGGCATTCACTGTTGTTGTTGTTGTTATTGTTGTTGTTGACCTCGAGTGACTTAATACTCGTTACACGGATCCATGGTCAGGGAAGATTAATACAAATCGTTTTCAGCACCGTGGCATAGTATAATACAAATACTCAGTCTACGTAGCTGAAGTAGACGAATTAAGACTACAGTTATGAGGATTTCTCATAAACTGTATTATAATAATGATAGAAAAACTTGGCTTATTTCTATAATTACTGCTGTACCTAAGCGCCTCTTTGCTATTATATTAATATCTTTCATATAAATAACACAGAACACGGCTTTCCCTCAGAATGTAGTAAGTATATAATGCACAGTTATACCATCTTTACACACTCGACGATTTCTTGTGACTAACAGCATTTTCTGCCTCCAACCACGACTTTTGTTTCTTCTTTTTTTTTTATTACCTCAGATGATGAATTGCAAGGAGCCACGATGAATCACTGCTGGGGAAAAAATATCTTGCTAAGCAAATACAGGCAACAGTGAAGAAGAAATACTGCATGACATAAAGCCCCAGCCTGTTGCTTATTCCTTGTCTTCACTTGGTAAGACTCGGCTCTTGGTCGTATATCTTAACATCTTGGTTTAGGAGTCAGCCCCTGTTAAGTATATTGCCTCAGAGCTATACAAAAACTCTCATGCTCGGTTTAACACACACCTGGCGTCTATCATATTTTATGCTTCATTTACTTTGTACCCCAGTGCTTGATATATACCTAAACATTATTAATAAGTTCCATGTTTGTTTTATCTGTCGGTGGTGGAAAAATCATAATGATGCGACTATCACCTAAGTCTGGAGAATTCACACATTTATTCTGATCTCATTTTCGAGTGTGGTATCGATGAATTTGTAAAGCATTCCATAAACAAAATACAACCCCAACGACCAAGTGGAAGGCAATATACTGTAGTGTGGCATTACGTAGCCAAAATGAACTCTTGACCATAAATTTGTGTAGCGGTAGTCGAGCCATATTATCTGACACATAAGCCATTGTTTTAGGGGGATAATTGGACAACAGCAGTATACTTGTAGGCTGTTAATCAGGAAACACCGTTAACCGTTGTTTTTGGCTCTGCTTGACCATTATTTTCGTTCGGTGTCATAATATGCGGCACAAATTTGTCAGAGGAGTTGTTGGATCGACCACACTCTAAAATTACCGTCTCCTTAACATAAAAGTATTACACCTTAATAAATGTGTATAGTCATAAGAATAAACTATGGAGTTGTAACTACCTATTATGAGCCACTTCCCAACTCCTCTTCTCCATTTTTATTTATTTATTTATTTATTTATTTATTTATTTATTTTTTATCCAGGTGAAAATGTACCGAATCCCTCGCAGTAAAGTGGCTTTAGATACACGTGTCGCCTTCATTTCAGTGTTGATAAATTGCAGATAAGTACCTAGCAGTGAAAATTGTGTGTGTAATTTGTCTTCGGATTGCATTACATTAACCGAATAGGCTAACAAATTAAATGGGGGAACCGGTATATATAAGTCTCATCCAATTCGCTGACAAAAATCAAAGAACCCCCACTTATGGTCTAAATGTTACGATAATATATGTAGACGACGGTCCATGATGCATTATATATTATTTATTATTATACAAGGGTCAGGCGAAACACACCACAAAATTAATACACACCATCACCTCCAGTCGCGGCTGTACTTGTTGATGATGTGAAAATTCATTGGTCAAAATCGCCTCTCCATTAGTTCCATCCCCTTAATCTGAGCCCTCCCTTAAGGACCTCCCATTAGGTGTGTGTGCGTGCTGAATGCTAATGGTGCCTAACAATGTCCAGTCCTCGGGTCTCCTACCTTCCCTTAGTTGGCCGAGAATGCCTGCCTGGCGAGTCAGTATCCCGCTTCATTCTCTGTATTATCTCCTCGCTGTTAATCCTCTAAATTGGATACCCTTATATATAAATAGCTTTCAAGTAGGGGAATGCTCCATACTGACAAGTTAAATTTATATTGATGTCCGGGATAATACAGGTGAGAGAAAACACTCCAGCATCTCTCTCCTCTGTGTTTTTCTTAACCTTCCTATCAAAATATATTATGTATGTATATGGATTATTTATTAATTATCATTATATATTATTTGTCACATTAGGCTCATGTTGGCTACACCGCCGCTCAGCATTCGAACATCAGAACAAATCCCACTGACAATAATATCTGAACACACTATGTTTTATGTAGAGTATGATATAACTAGACACGAAGAACCATGGAAGAGGCTGAAGTAATATGATACAATTTACGAAAGTCTTCACAAGTGCACCAACCTGGACCTGGGAGGGCAATAATCGAACATAACATTATACACATTCCACAATAAGTATATACAGTTCTCTTTGATTATACACAAGCCTACATATTATTATTATACATAAACCACCACATTACTATTCATAAGCCAATACATTATTATTATTATTTTTTTATTATTATTATTTTATTATTATCATAATTATTATTTTATGATTTTATTGTTATTATTATTATTATTATTATTATTATTATTGTTATTGTTATTGTTATTATTGTTATTGTTATTATTATTGTTATTATTATTATTATTATTATTATTATTATTATTATTATTATTATTATTATTATTATTGCAACAAAATATTACAGTAAACACAAGTTAGTGAGCTGTATTCATACTTGAGAGTGAGTGGAGTGACCTGGTATCGTGAGGTAAGAATAAAAACAAAGAGTGTAAAGGGTGTCGTGGTGATGGCGTGCCTTATACAGCCCTGGTAACGATAGCAGGTAATTAGTTGTCGCGTATCGCCAGCTTGTCCGCGATACCACCTACAGTCTCGCTCAAACGTTTCTCCTCTCCACCCCTTGGACAGCCAGAGTCATAATCTCAGGGCGGCTCACAGTCTCCTCTTTTCATCTTGTTCTTCGTCAAAAGTAATCACTCCATTGATAGTTTCTTGTACTACAGTATCTCAAAACTACTTATATCATGAGATCATTTTATAATTTCCTTCAGGACGTTAAGTCGAGACTTCTGTGTTTTGTACCAAGTGTTGTTCGATCAAATTACTGAAAAACGAGTGTAATATGATTGTGTACACTGTGCTCTTAGAGTGCAAATGTATGTGTAGACAAGGGTTCAAGAATTCTATATTAAACCTGTTTAACACTATATCAGGTTCGGCACACGGGACAGGAAGAAATGAGAGGTATATACACACTGGTTGAAAAGACCCGGGTAGTATTCGTTATTAATTCACGTTAAGCATATATGAAGCGTTAGAGCATTAGGTAATTAAGACACAAAGTAATTCAAACAGACGCCACCTGTGTTATCTCCCTGATCTGAGAGAATTAGTGAGGGATACGAGGCACATGACCTTTTTGTTCACACGGTACTTAATTAATGTGAGTGTTTTTGTTTACTCTTTTTTTACGGAGGGTGAGGGGGGGGGGGGTAGTGTTTCAGTGTGGGTGTTGAAAGGGGGTGTTATCTGGGGTTGTTAGAAGTGATGGATAGGGGTTGTGGGGAGAGGTAATGGGGAGTGAGTGAGTGGTGGTGGTGGTGGTGGTGGGGGAGGAGGTATAGGGAAGGGAGTGGAGAAGGTGATGGTGATGGTGGTGGTGGTGGTGAAGACGATAAGGTAACATAAAGAAAGACTAATCTACTTACACCACAAGTCATTATTCCTTATCGTTATCTTGTGTTTTGACCCACTCCACCTCTCTCTCTCCCCCTTTCCCCCCTGCATTTCTCATAAATATAGGTGGATTGAAAGTCACAGAAAAAGAAATAAGAAATGAAGGACGTGAAACAGGTACGATATGGAACATAGAAAGAGTAATGTAACTAAATGAGGAAAGGAAAAGTAATTAGACTAATGAGGTAAACGAATGAAAAATATATGAAAGTAATATAGCTAGAGAGAGATTGAGAACAGTAGAAGAGATGATTATGGTGATGTGTTAGTAGTAGTAGTAGTAGTAGTAGTAGTAGTAGTAGTAGTAGTAGTAGTAATAGTAATAGTGGTAGTGGTAGTGATTTATTATATTGATAGTGATGAGAGTAATGGTGGTTGTAGAGATGATAGCAATGTTAATGGTAGGTGTTCTAATGTTGATAGAAATAGTAGCCTTAGTTATGTATATGTTAGAGGAAGTGAAAATTATAATGCAAGCGGCCGGTGGTTGAAGCGTTAACAAGTGATGGTAGTGGTGGAAGTGAGTGTTAGTGGCGGCTGAAGTAATGGTTGTAGGGTAGTTAGTGGTGATAATATTTAAGTTAGTGATGATAGTGAAATAATTAGTGTTGGTGGTTGTAGTGGCAATTGACAAATACACACACACACACAGACAGACTCTCTCACACACAGACAGACTCTCTCACAAACACACACACACACACACACACATTTTTCAGCTTTCGGGCTGCCATCCCCTAAATAAACCGTTTATTATTATTATTATTATTATTATTACACACACACACACACACACACACACACACACACACACACACACACACACACACACACATACACACAGACTCACAGACAGATGCACACACACACACACAAACAAACAAACAGACAGACTCACAGACACACACACACAGACAGAGGGGAAAGAAAAAGGTGGTGATGGTTACATAAGGTGAGTGGGTGGGTGGATGGGAGAAGATGATTGGTGGCTGCCCTACCCGGTCTCCTCTCTAATTGGCTCTTGTCAATTACACTGTCGATGAGGATTTAGAGAGACGGCAGGCTGGCAGGGAGGGATGGCTAGGTGACTGTGTGTGTGAGAGAGAGAGAGAGAGAGAGAGAGAGAGAGAGAGGTGAATGATGTATGGGTGTGTGTATTATGATTATATGCTTGTTTAAATAGCAATGTTTGAGAGAGAGAGAGAGAGAGAGAGAGAGAGAGAGAGAGAGAGAGAGGTGAATGATGTATGGATGTGTGTATTATAATTATATGCTTGCTTAAACGGCAATGTGAGAGAGAGAGAGTTGAATGATGTGTGGGTGTGTGTATTTATAATTATATGTTGCCTAAAGAGAGAGAGAGAGAGAGAGAGTGAGAGTGAGAGTGAGAGTGAGAGTGAGTGAGTGAGTGAGTGAGTGAGTGAGTGAGTGAGTGAGTGAGTGAGTGAGTGAGTGAGTGAGTGAGTGTGTGTGTGTGTGTGTGTGTGTGTGTGTGTGTGTGTGTGTGTGTGTGTGTGTGTGTGTGTGTGTGTGTGTGTGTGTGTGTGTGTGTGTGTGTGTGTGTTGGGTGATGTATGGCTGTATGAGATATGTATATATACTTGCGTAACTGACAATCGTGTGTGTGTGTGTGTGTGTGTGTGTTTAACGAGGGAGATAGGAAGTGTTTTAATCTATGGTGGCAGGAGGAGTGTACTTAAGTGATTAGAATATGTTTATACTGTGTGTGTGTGTGTGTGTCTGTGTGTGTGTGTGTGTGTGTGTGTCAAAAATTGTAGGAATAGACGGCAGCGGTACAAGATTAGAGAGAGAGAGAGAGAGAGAGAGAGAGAGAGAGAAGGAAATGCGTATGTAATAAAGAGAGTAAGGGAAGGGAAGGCGTGTAGAGAGATAGAGAGAGATGGGGAGGCGTGTAGGAAGGGAGGGAGGGAGGGAGGCGTGGCGTGGAGGAATGCTCATCACGGAGGGAAGGAGTGGCTCTTAGTGATGCAGGGCGTGTGGCCAGGGTGGAGGGTTGGGGTGCAGGGGGAGAGGTGGAGAGAGATGGAGAGAAAGTAGGGAGAGGGCGAGGGAGAATGGAAAGAGAGACAGAGAGATGGAGAGGGCGAGGAAGAATGGAAAGAGACCGAGAGAGAGATGGAGAGGGCGAGGGAGACTGGAAAGAGAGACAGAGAGATGGAGAGAAAGTAGGGAGAGGTCGAGGGAGAATGGAGAGAGTGAGAGAGAGAGATGGAGAGAAAGTAGGGAGAGGTCGAGGGAGAATGGAGAGAGAGATGAATAGAGTAGGGAGAGGACAAGGTTGAAGTCGAACTAAGGCTGGAATTAGAGGATAAGAATAAGGAGAGATAGAACTTTATATAGAGATGATAAAATAGGTGTACAGGGAAGAGATAGATAAAAGAAAAGGAGAAGAGGAGGAGGAGGGGGAGGTCAAAGAGAAGGAAGGAATGATTGAATTAGATGATTGACAGGGGGAGAGGGGAGGGGGGAGTAAGATGTAGAGAATTGGGAGGGGATTAATAGGGTATAGAGGGAGAGGGAGAGGGGAGTGCCACAACGGGCCCCTCCCTATAAGGCTGTGACACTGACTAGGCTACCCCCCCCCATGCCTTATGCCCCTGCCCCATCCTCTTACCTGCCCCAGTCACATTCATACCCTGTCAACATCCCTCCCTCCCTCCCAATCCCTCTTATACCCTTTCTCTGCCCTATCTACATCAAACTTATCCATCCCTTTTACTGCTCTCTGTACACATTACGTCCCACTCACCTATCCCCCTCCCATTCACTTATCCTCATCAAGTACATTTACCCATTCTCTCTCTCTCTCTCTCTCTCTCTCTCTCTCTCTCTCTCTCTCTCTCTCTCTCTCTCTCTCTCTCTCTCTCTTCCCACCCTACCCATCCCTCTCACTGCCCTCTCTAGCTCTTCCACTTCCCTCTCACTGCCCTCTGCGCCCCATCTATATATCTCACTTAACCTCTCCTTCCCTTCCTTAACTTCACTCTCTTGTAAATCGATGCCACATACACTTCTTCCCAAACCTTCCTCATCTGTCTAACCTGTTCACCTCTTGCCTTCTCTTTCACTCAGTCGTGCATTCTATCTATGCTCTCCTTCCACTTCAACCACCTCTCTCACTTTGCGTCCCAATTACCTCCTTCCTCTCCTTCTCCTCTGTTCCTGAATATTTCTCTTCCATCCCTTCTCTCCTCCTTTCTTCTTTTCTAGGGTCTCTTATTCCTCCTTTTTGTTTTTTACTTTCTTTCTTTGGACCCCCTTCCTACCCTCTTTCCTTCTTTAATCACCCTTGTTCATTTACACCCATCGCCTTAACCCCATTCTCTTCCACTTTTTCCTCCTTTCTCAATTTTCTACCTCATTTCTCTAATCTCACCCCACCCTCCCTCTCTGTCTCCTTCCTTCCCTCCCTCCCTCCCTCCCCGCTCTTTCTCTCTCTCCCTCCCTCCCTCCCATCCATCACCCTGAATGCATCCACTCGTCATCGTAAAATCTGTTTTGAACTCCACGCCTGAGCCCAAGTGTAAGGAGGCTCTCAGGCGTGAAGTATCTGGATAGCCTACCTCGGTGTTTTGTGTGACCTGACTGCATGCGGTAACTATGGATGGGTTAGGTTAGGTTAGGTTAGGTTAGGTCAGGTTGGATTGTGAGGTTAGGTTGGGTTGGGTTGTTAGGTTAGAGTAAGTTGGATTGTTAGGTTAGATTAGGTTGGATTGTTAGGTTGGGTTGTTAGGTTAGGCTATGGTGGGATAGATCACGTTAGGTTAGGTTAGGTTGGATTGTTAGGTTTGGTTATGTTGGGTTGCTAGATTAGATTAGGTTGGATTGTTAGGTTAAGTTAGGTTGGGTTGTTAGGTTAGGCTATGGTGGGATAGATCACGTTAGGTTTGGTTAGGTTGGATTAGATTGGGTTGTTATGTTAGGTTAGGGTAGGTTAGGTTATGGTGGGATATATCACGTCGGTTTAGATCTGTTATAGTTGGTTGGTTTCCTTGATGTCATGTTAGATTATGTTACAATAGGATTTGTTTACTGCAGATAGCGCGGTTTGATAAGGTCCGGTTAGATTAGAAGTGGTTTGATATGGTTTGGATGGGTTAGGGTTGAGTTTAGGTAGGGTAAGTTAAGCTAGGGCGAGGCCAGATTATTTTGTAATGTATTAAAAATAAAAATGTTGGAAAAATGTTTGTGTTGCGTGCAGGAATGTGTGTTTGGATCCGGGTGTACAAGAGGTTGTCCTGTACACGACTACCAGCGTTCTTCATCATGGTTTTTCTGTCTTCCCCCACCTACTACTACTACTACTACTACCACCACCACTACCACTACCAATATTACTACCACCACCACCAATATTACTACAACTACTGCTACAACCACCACCACCGATATTACTGTGACTACTACCACCACCACCACCACCACCACTACTACTACTACTACTACTACTACTACTACTACTACTACTACTACTACTACTACTACTACTACTACTACTACTACTACTACTACCACCACCAATACTACTACTACAACTACTACACTACTAACAACTACCTTATTTTCACTACAACTATACTCTGCTCATTGCCACTACTTATAACACCATCAGCCACCACCACTGCTACTAGTACAAACATCTTCCACTACTCCTGTCCCCTTTCACCACCATAAAAGTCCCTTGTTATTACCCCTTCCACTATTAACCTCCCTCCACCAGCACCACCACCACCACCACCACCACCACCTCTTCCTCCATCATCACCATTAATTCTAGGCTCCACCACTACAACCATCATCCCCATCACCACGGGCTCACCACATACCTGTCGACGCATACCCCTCTCTATTTCCCACTCTCTATTTCCCACTCTCTACTTCCCACTCTCTACTTCCCACTCTCTACTTCCCACTCTCTATTTCCCACTCTCTACTTCCCACTCTTTTTCTCACTCACTCTCCCTCCCTCTGTCCACTCCCTTCCACCTCCACCTTCTCTTTTCCATCCCTCACCTGTCTTATCCCACTCATTTTTTCTCTGTTCCTTCTTACTTTCCTACTAGGATTTCTTATAAAGATTATTATTAGCAAAAACGAGGTTTGTCTTCAGTGAAGTTGATCAGGAATGGAAATAGTATGTGCTGGTAATTGTTTGAGAGAATGACCCTGAAATTTTATCTAGAATTTATTGTTTATTACTCGGAAACATTTCTGGATTGCTTACAAATGCTTAGGAATTAGAAGCTACTTTGTCCCTTGTTCCGCTGCTCTCATAATTATCAGCTTCAACCACAACCAAATTCTATTTATTTTCACTCTTACTTTGGTTTATCTCTCCTTACCTGTCGGTTTTTTCGTATGCTGTTACCATTTTTCCATTTCCTGTTCTTCCACGCCTTTGGTTTCCTTCTTTAAACACTCTTTCGTCCCTCATTATATCTTTTCGTCCCTCTTCCTACCCTGCCTTCGTCCCATACCCTTTCTTTCCTTCTCTAACATTTCTTCTCTACCCTTTTTACGTGTCGGCCCATCCACCACAACTCTTTCTTCCCTCACCTGTTTTTTTTTGTTTTTTTTTCTCCTCTGCCTTTTTTCTTCATCAACCTTCC
>JAWQEG010006020.1:0-15000 GCA_033782935.1 Petrolisthes cinctipes
ATATAGACAGATTAACACACACACACATATAGACAGATTAACACACACACACACACACACACATATAGACAGAATAACACACACATACAGATAGACAAATTAATACACACACACACAGATAGACAGATTAACACACATACACACACAGACAGACAGATAAACAGATTAACACACACACACAGATAGACAGATTAATACACACACACACAGATAAACAGGTTAACACACACACACAGATAGACAGATTAACACACACACACAGATAGACAGATTAACACACACACACAGATAGACAGATTAACACACATACACACACAGACAGATAAACAGATTAATACACACACACATAGATAGACAGATTAACACACACACACAGATACAGATTAAATATACACACACACAGATAGACAGATAAACAGGTTAATACACACACAGACAGACAGATAAACAGGTTAATACACACACACAGATAGACAGATTAACACACACACACATATAGACAGATTAACACACACACACAGATAGACAGATTAACACACACACACAGACACACAGATAGACAGATTAACACACACACACACAGATAAACAGATTAACACACACACACAGACAGATAAACAGATTAACACACACACACAGATAAACAGATTAACACACACACACACACAGACAGACAGATAAACAGGTTAATACACACACACACAGATAAACAGATTAATACACACACACACACAGACAGACAGATAGACAGATTAACACACACACACACACACAGACAGACAGATAGACAGATTAACACACACACACACACACAGACAGACAGATAAACAGGTTAATACACACACACACAGACAGACAGATAAACAGATTAACACACACACACATAGATAAATAGATTAATACACACACACACAGACAGATTAATACACACACACATATAGACAGATTAACACACACAGACAGACAGATTAACACACACACACAGATAGACAGATTAACACACACACACAGACAGACAGATTAACACACACACACACAGATAGACAGATTAACACACACACACAGATAAACAGATTAATACACACCCATAGATAGACAGATTAACACACACACATATAGACAGATTAACACACACACACAGACAGACAGATTAATATACACACACAGATAGACAGATTAACACACACACACAGATAGACAGATTAACACACACACACACACACATATAAACAGATTAACACACACACACAGATAGACAGATTAACACACACACATATAGACAGATTAACACACACACACAGATAGACAGATTAACACACACACACAGATAGACAGATTAACACACACACACAGACAGACAGATAAACAGGTTAATACACACACAGACTCACAGATAAACAGATTAATACACACACACAGATAGACAGATTAACACACACACACAGACAGACAGATAGACAGATTAACACACACACACAGACAAACAGATAAACATACACACACATATAAATAAACAGATTAACACACACACATACAGATAAACAGATAAAAACACACACAGACAGACAGACAGACAGACACACACACACACACACACACATATTAACAGATAAAAACACAGACACAGACACACACACACACACACACACACACACATACACAGATAAACATATAGATATATAAATGTAAAAACCTAACCTGGTGGCAGATGTAAATACGATATATCAATATACACATACAACTGTACAAACCAATACAAACATATAGAAAAATATTATATACTTACATGGAGATAAAAATTACTGTACCTTGCACTCTCTCTTTTATTCTCTCACACCCGATATACCTCTCTCTCACACACACACATCCTCCCACCATTCTCTCTCTCTCCCTCCTATCTATCTCCCACACACACACACATACACACACAAACACATTCTCTCTCTCTCTCTCTCTCATACACGCACACATACATTCTCTCTCTCTCTCTCTCTCATACACGCACACATACATTCTCTCTCTCTCTCTCTCCCACACACACACACAAACACATTCTCTCTCTCTCTCTCTCTCTCTCTCTCATACACGCACACATACATTCTCTCTCTCTCTCTCTCTCTCTCTCTCTCTCTACGACTTACTTTTCGTCGAGTAAGTCGGTGAATGTCCAGAGTGAGGTGTCATGAACGGCTGTACATGAGGTGAGGAGCAGTGAACCATTCGTATGCATTACTAAACTGGACACAGCTCCTTGGTGAACTGTGTAGACACCTTCCTCCTGGAATATACACACACGTGGGTAGGTTAGGTATACGCACATTAGATACACACACACACACACACACCCTCGTAGAATATACATATGGGGTACACACACATTAACACACATGATATTTAAAGTAAAGAGAGTGTGTGTGTGTATGTTAATGGGGTATACACACATGGTATTTAAAGAGTGTGTGTATATGTTAATGGAGTATACACACATTAACACACATGGTATTTAAAGAGTGTGTGTGTATATTAATGGGGTATACACACATTAACACACATGATATTTAAAGTAAAGAGAGTGTGTGTGTGTATGTTAATGGGGTATACACACATGGTATTTAAAGTAAAGAGAATGTGTGTGTATGTTAATGAGGTATACACACATTAACACACATGATATTTAAAGAGTGTGTGTGTATATTAATGGGGTATACACACATTAACACACATGATATTTAAAGAGTGTATGTGTATGTTAATGAGGTATACACACATTAACACACATGGTATATAAAGTAAATATATACACGTGGGTTAGGTTGGGTATACACGCATTTATTTAAGGGGGTGCGGGAGTAGTAGGGGGGACATGCTTGGTTTGGGGGGGGAGGGGGGACTGCTGGGTGGGTGTGTGGGAGTAGGGGGGACAGGCTTGGGGTGGGTAGAAAGCATTTACATTCTTTTATTAATATATTTTCAAAAGATTTAAGTTTTCATTCTATTGTTTACATATTTTTCAAAGACTTACATTTCCTGTTTTGTTGAAGAGTCTCACTTCTCCTCTGGTGGTTCCAACAAGGATAAACTGGTCATCTGGCTGTGAGAGAGAAAAAAAAAAAGAGAGAAAATTACTATGAGTCGATTCCACAGTGGTTGGTATTGGTTTGTGAGCACGCCAACGAAAGAATGTTAGCCGTGTAAATTACTACTGAGTCGATTCCACAGTGGTTGGTATTGGTTTGTAAGCACGCCAACGAAAGAATGTTAGCCGTGTAAATTACTATATGGGTGAATCAGTTGATGAATTTGGTTTGTAAGCACCCAAACGAAAGAATGTTAGCCGTGTAAATGACTTATGGGTGAATTAGTTGATGAATTTGGTTTGTAAGCACCCAAACAAAAGAATGTTAGCCGTGTAAATGACTTATGGGTGAATTATTTAATGACTTTGGTTTGTAAGCACCCAAACGAAAGAATGTTAGCCGTGTAAATTATTATAAAATTACTGAGAGAGATACTGAGAATATAATTATAATGAGAGATAAAGAGACAGACAGACAGAGACAAGAGATAAATCCATAAATACTCACACACAGACACAAACAAACTTACACGCTTACACAGACACACACACACACTTACACAGAATGATTGACACACAGATATACACACACACAGAATGATTGACACACAGACATACACACACACACACAGACACACACTCTTACACACACACACTCACCGTAATTGACAACACAGACAGAAACACACACACACACACTCACAGACACACTCACCGTAATTGACAACACAGACAGAAACACACACACACTCTTACACACACACTCACCGTAAATTGACAACACAGACAGAAACACACACACACACACACACACACACACAGACACACACTCTTACTCACACACACAGACACACACACTCACACACACACAGATTGATTGCCACAACCAGACGGAAACAAACACACACACTCTTACTCACACTCATACTTACACACACACACATACACACAGACACACACACACTTACCTTCACACACACAGAATGATTGACACTAACAGACAAACACTCACACACAGACACACACACACTCACCGTAAACTGACAACAGAGGAATATATCATCGTCTTCGGTGGGTCTGTAGGTCTGTGTGGGTCTGTAGCGGCTGTATACAAAGTGTCGGTGGCTGGCGGCGGCTGAGTAGTGGCGGCTGTGTGCTGGAAGGAGGTACTGCTGGCGGGAGTGGCGGACGGTGAAGTGGGTGGCGGAGACTCGCACCGAACGCGGCTCAGGGCAACTGTGGGGTCTGTGTGGTGAAGGAAGGAAAGGGTATAGGTGGTTAATTAATTCAAACACACATATGTACAGTTGGCCACACATGAATCTGGTACGCCTCACTACTTGTGAGATACTTACAACAGGAAGGAAAGTGAGCAAAAGTTATAGTTTGTTGACAAGCAGATAGTAATAATATTTTACTGTCTGCCTGTCAACAAACTACAGTACATCTGTTTTCACTTTCTTTCTTTTGTAGCCACCTCACAAGTAACGAGCCATACCAGCTTCATGTGTGGCCAACTGTACAGTCACGAGCACTAATAAGTATACAGATTTGGTTGAAGCTTTGAACAGTCCACCAATTCACCAAACGAACAAATTTCAATGGAGATGTTATTGTGCATTTATTTACTGTCTCTATGTATTCGAAACACACCTGTATACCTATTAGTACTCGTGACTGTACATACACACACACATGCATATATATATATACACACACACACGCACGCATGTACAGTCGGCAAAGAAAGTATCAACACCACCCTTACATTGAAATTGAAAATGTTTGCAATGTGAGGTTGGTACTGTTGATGTGCGGATACCAATTTGAAATCTTCCTCATTACCAAACTCCTCAATTCTTATCACCAAACTGCCCTTTTCATTACCAAATTATTAAAGCAAGAGTAATATATATATATATATATCGCCTTATAAATAGCAGTAGCTTATGTTGTGTAGATGAAGGTTTTGTAGTACTGTAAGTTAATCTAATAGACAACAGACAATCCACCATTCAGGTCCAATACCAAATCAAAATTATTTATTACCAAACAGATATTTCATTACCAATTGGTCCTGATTTGGTGTGGCGGACCACTGAGTACTGACTACTGAGTACTGAGTGAGCCAACAGTCAGTAGTCATCTGGCTACCCATACACACATACACACAAACTGGGGTGAATACAATATACTCACTGGAATAAATCAAATGTAGGACAAGTAACCACACACATACACACAACCTGAGGTGAATACCATACCCACACACTACAAGGCTACTCACACACACAACCTGGGGTGAATACAATACCCACACACTACAAGGCTACTCACACACACACAACCTGGGGTGAATACAATACCTACACACACATACACACAACATATAGGCGAATACAATACCCACACACTACAAGGCTACACACACACACAACATGGGGTGAATACAATACCTACACACACAACCTGGGGTGAATACAATACCCACACACACATACACACAACATATAGGTGAATACAATATCTACACACACATACACACAACATATAGGTGAATACAATACCCACTAACTACACACATACACACAACATATAGGTGAATACAATACCCACTAACTACACACATACACACAACATATAGGTGAATACAATACCCACTAACTACACACATACACACAACATATAGGTGAATACAATACCCACTAACTACACACATACACACAACATATAGGTGAATACAATACCCACTAACTACACACATACACACAACCTGGGGTGAATACAATATCTACACACACATACACACAACATATAGGTGAATACAATACCCACTAACTACACACATACACACAACATCAAGTGAATACAATACCTACACACACATACACACAACATATAGGTGAATACAATATACTTACACACACATACACACAACATATAGGTGAATACAATACCTACACACACATACACACAACATATAGGTGAATACAATATACTTACACACACATACACACAACATATAGGTGAATACAATATACTTACTGGAATAAATCAAACGTGGGACAAGTAACGACTGGGTTTTTACAGAGAGCGTGTTGATTCATTAAGTACTCAGTGACTATACGGTCCAAACTGATGGTTGGATCAGCCGCCACCATTGGGAACACTCCTGTCGACACACCGCCACCAGCCGCCGTCATTGAAAACCCTCCTACTGCCGACACACCGCCGCCAGCCGCCACCGCCGCCAGTGATGGTGGCGGTGGTGGTGGTGGTGGTGTGGCGGTAGCAGCTATTGGTGTGAGGGCCGCCGGTGGTATCGTGGAGCCGCCGCCGCCGCTGGTGATGATGCCTGGGGTGCTGGGGCTGTTGTTGTTGGTGGCGGTGGCGGCTGTGTCGTTTCGGCCGCCACGTTTGGCACTTCTACAAAAAGAAAAAAGAAAAAGATATATAAAATAAATTGGAAAAAAAAAACAAAAAAAAATATTTTGAAGAAAAAAAATATATAAAATAAATTGAAAAAAAAAATATATATATACATAAAATAAATTGAAGACAGACAAACAAAATATAAAATAAACTAAAAAATTATATATAAAATAAATTGATACAGTAAGTAAATAATACAATAAAATAGTTAGTAAAATCCCTTAGTGTGTATGGTAATGAATAACACAAGCCTGGGAACACACACACACACTATCCTTTTAACACAGGGTCAGTAAATCACTTAGTGTGTATGGTAATGAATAACAAAACCCTGGGAACTGCCCAGGGGGGCTGACTTTATTCTCTGTGAATATTAGTCATCCTCCACAGGGCTAGAATAAAGATTGTTGTAGGATCTGGTCACTTTCTAGTGGTTTTGACGAGATCTGCCAACATGGATTAAAAACCCACGTGAGGTGTACTGCAACCAGAGGCTCCCTTTTTTTTCCACTGGTGTGTGGACTGCCAGCACACAGGGGGTACATTTCCCTTTGCATGCAGCAGTGTAAACTCCCTTTCCCTTATGGTCCCTTCAGGGCTGGTCTCATGGAAGGTGCTGCCCCACTTGTAGCTCTTGTGGTAACGTGGACTTGGGCCCACAACACTGGCTGTGGTATAAAAGACCTCCACAATGAGACCCCCAGACTCCCTGGTCCAGTAAGCTGTGGTCCCATTTCCCTGGGATGTGCTTCAGTAACACAGACATATAGGGACATACAGACTCCCTGGTCCAGTAAGCTGTGGTCCCATTTCCCTGGGATGTGCTTCGGTAGCCCAGGCATATAGGGACATACAGACTCCCTGGTCCAGTAAGCTGTGGTCCCATTTCCCTGGGATGTGCTTCGGTAGCCCAGGCATATAGGGACATACAGACATATAGGGCCAGCCCCTCCTTTATTTTAATTTGTTTTTTCACTGCGACCAGAGTGTACCAGGGGTCTGTGGGGCAGGAGGCCATTTTGCCCCGGGAGAACATCAACAACAACAACCCTGGGAACACACATACACACACATATTCCCTCTCTCAGCAAATATTAAACCACTCACTCTTCCTCCCTCTCTCCAAATTGCTCTCTCACTCCCTCCTTTCCCCTTTCTCTCTCTCACTCACTCCCTACTTCCTCTCTCTCTCTCTCTTTCTCCCTCTCTCCAAATTGCTCTCTCACTCCCTCCTTTCCCCTCTCTCTCTCTCTCTCAGTAAATACCTGCTAATTTTAATATGTAAAGGAGTGGTTGGAGTGGTAGGAGTGAGTGGTGGTGGTGAAGGAGAGTGTGGAGTGGCGGCTGTGGTGGTGGCGGCTGGACTGGCGGCTGTCTTGGCGTACAGGTGTCGCGAAGAGCCGCCGCTCAGAATGCGATGCTGAAAAAAAAAAAAAAAGAGGTTTATCTATTTGTCGATTATTAACTATTTATTTGTCTATATATTTGTCTATCTGTCTGTCTATCTATCTATTTATCCATCTATCTTTCTATCTATCTATTTATTTATCCATCTACCTATCTGGCTCTATTAATCCATCAATCTGTCTATCTATTTATTTGTCTATTTTTCTATCTTTCTATCTATCTGTGTGTCTAAGGAGTTGTCAGGAAGAATGCAATGCGGTTTATCTATTTAACTATCTATTTATTCCTCTGTCTATCTATTTGTCTACCTGCATAACTATCTGTGTATCTATCCATCAAATTACTGTCTTTGTCTATTTAAATATTTATCCATTCATCTGATAATTTTGCCTATCTGACTCCCAATCAGTTTGCATCTGTGTATGAATTCCCGAGGCCAACTGTACATCCCAAACACAGGCCTAAAACATGCAGAAAATAAAAAAATATATATTTATTTATTCCCTTGTATTCTCTCGATATATGTAATTCCTCTTTTCTATCTCTCTAATTCATTCTATTTCGTATTGTTTAGCACTCAACTCAGTCTCATCAACTCTCGTACGCCGTTTTCTGTTAACTTGTTGAGTGAGATTTAGTGAAGCATTGCGGAAGGAGGGATCAACGTTTTCAAGAAATACTTTTTCCACAATTGTTGATGCATTCCGAAGCACATTATATTTGTATATCAAACTATCTCACACCAACGACACACACACACATGCACAAACACACACACACACATACATCAATACTCTCTCACACACATACATATACACACACATAAACACATACATACATACACACACATGCACAAACAAACACACATACATCAATACTCTCTCACACACATACATATACACACACACAAACACATACATACATACACACACATGCACACACACACAAACATACATCAATACTCTCTCACACACATACATATACACACACACAAACACATACATACATACACACACATGCACAAACAAACACACATACATCAATACTCTCACACACACACACACACACACACACACACACACACACCGTCCGAGCAGCCGGCGGTGGTGTAGTCAGAGAGCGTGGTGGCCCCATGGCTGTGACGGCGGCGGCGGCGGCGGCTGGAGGGAGTGGCGGCGGCGGCTGTGGAAGGCTGGCGGCTTGTCTAAGGGCGGCGGCTACCTCCTCGTACCCTTCTTGTATGAGGTGCGTTTGTATGAGGTGAAGGAGTTGGGTCTTGTTGTAGCGGATGCGTGTTTGGGATACCACGTCGGCCTGCGGACAGTGAGGTCATATAGTGCCCGAGGAAGAAGAAAAAGGTGATAAGAGAGGTTTGTGGTACTACGTCAGCCTGGGGAGAGTGAGGTCATATAGTGCCCGAGGAAGAAAAAGGTGATAGAGAGGTGAGACAGCAAGCAGGGAGATGTTGTTGTGTGTGTGTGTGTGTGTGTGTGTGTGTGTGTGTGTGTGTGTGTGTGTGTGTGTGTGTGTGTGTGTGTGTGTGTGGAATTGATTGATGGATTGATATTAGGCGCCGTAACAGTGAGGTCATATAGCACCCGAGGAAGAAGGTGATAGAGAGGTGAGACAGCAAGCAAGCAGGGAGATGTTGTTGTTGTTGTGTGTGTGTGTGTGTGTGTGTGTGTGTGTGTGTAATTGATTGATTGATTGATAGATATTAGTCGCCATAACAGCGAGGTCATATAGTGCCCGAGAAAGAAAAACATGATAGAGACGTGAGACAGCAAGCATAATAAATATTGACTGGATAACATTGGTGTTTGGTAATGACATTTGCAGAACAAAGATGGGTTTTTTTTCTATGTCCACTCTGTGTAATCGGAACAAAGTCAATTAAAGATTTATTACAATCAATTAATTCAATGTAAAAGAGTGAGACAATATTAGAAAATAATTTTGTAATATAAATATTCATCAATAACAACAAAATAAACATAAATGATAGAGTGTAAGCATGGGGCTGTTGTTGGTGTTTAGATTAACTGTACATACAGTCGTGGTCAATAATATTCATCCATATATGGGTATCTCAAACCCTTTACTGTCTAATGTTTTCACGGTCATAAATTATATGATGTTATTGTTTTAAGTAGTGTGTAGCTGCTTGTATTAAATTAAAAGATGGTAGTTAACGTGTGTGTGTGTGTGTGTGTGTTATTGTTTTAAGTAGTGTGTAACTGCTTGTATTAAATTAAAAGATGGTAGTTAACGTGTGTGTGTGTGTGTGTGTTATTGTTTTAAGTAGTGTGTAGCTGCTTGTAGTAAATTAAAAGATGGTAGTTAACGTGTGTGTGTGTGTGTTATTGTTTTAAGTAGTGTGTAGCTGCTTGTATTAAATTAAAAGATGGTAGTTAACGTGTGTGTGTGTGTTATTGTTTTAAGTAGTGTGTAGCTGCTTGTATTAAATTAAAAGATGGTAGTTAACGTGTGTGTGTGTGTTATTGTTTTAAGTAGTGTGTAGCTGCTTGTATTAAATTAAAAGATGGTAGTTAACGTGTGTGTGTGTGTGTGTGTGTGTGTGTGTGTGTGTGTGTGTTATTGTTTTAAGTAGTGTGTAGCTGCTTGTATTAAATTAAAAGATGGTTGTTAACGTGTGTGTGTGTGTGTGTTATTGCTTTAAGTACACTGTAGTGCGTAGCTGCTTGTAGTAAATCAAAACATGGTACTTAATCTATTTATTGGAAAGTTTATCAGCTAAGGAACAGAGGGAAGATGTCAAAATTGCATGGATGATTATTTTTGACCGCGACTGTACACACACTCTCATACATCACATACCCCCGTAATGATGGCATGTATACTCACCCTATGTATACTCTGAATGGATACATCGGCACTAGTACCACCCTCGGCTTTGGAGTGGCCAGACACGGCTTGTATCAACTCCAGACCCAGGCGTTGGAATTTGACGTGTTCAGCGCGTTTATCTTGTAGTACCGGCTCTCTCATTAATACTGTGTGGATAGATAAGTGGATTAGATAGTGGAAGAAATATTAATGGGTGGGTAGATGGATAAATAAGTGGATTGAATAGGTAGAAAAGGTTGATTGAATAGGGTAAATAAGTGGAAGTGGTTTTTCTTGTACTACTGGCTCTCTCATTAATACTGTGTGGATAAATAAGTGGATAAATAAGTGGATAGAGGGATAGATAAGGGAATAAATAGTGGAATAAGAGGATAAATAAGTGGATAGACAGACAGATAGATGGATAGATAAGTGGTTTATCTTGTAGTCCTGGCTCTCTCATTAATACTGTGTGGATAAGTGGATTAAATAGCTGTAGTTAAATTGATGGGTGGATGGATGGATAGGCGGATGGACAGACGTGTAAATAAGTTGATTGCATAGGTAGAATAAGTGGATATATGGATAGATAAATTGATTGAATAGGGTAAATAAGTGGATAGATGGATAAATAGATTGAATAGGGTATATAAGTGGAAATATGGATAAATAAGTGGATAGATGGATAAATAAGTGGATAGAGGGATAGATAAGGGGTTTGGATAGTTGTAGTTAAATTGATGAGTGGGTAGATGGATAAATAAGTGGATTGAATAGGTAGAATAAGTTGATTGAATAGGGTAAATAAGTGGAAGTGCTTTATCTTGTAGTCCTGGCTCTCTCATTAATACTGTGTGGATAAATAAGTGGATAGAGGGATAGATAAGGGAATAAATAGTGGAATAAGAGGATAAATAAGTGGATAGACAGACAGATAGATGGATAGATAAGTGGTTTATCTTCTAGTACTGGCTCTCTCATTAATACTGTGTGGATAAATAAGTGGATAAATAAGTGGATAGAGGGATAGATAAGGGAATAAATAGTGGAATAAGAGGATAAATAAGTGGATAGACAGACAGATAGATGGATAGATAAGTGGTTTATCTTGTAGTCCTGGCTCTCTCATTAATACTGTGTGGATAAGTGGATAAATAAGTGGATAGATGGATAAATAAGTGGATAAATAAGAGGATTGCATAGGTAGAATAAGTGGATCAACAGATAGATGGATAGATAAGTGGTTTATCTTGTAGTCCTGGCTCTCTCATTAATACTGTGTGGATAAGTGGATAGATGGATAGATAAGTGGATTAGATAGTGGAAGAAATATTGATGGGTGGGTAGATGGATAGATAAGTGGATTGAATAGGGTAAATAAGTGGATTGAAGGGTAGAATAAGTTGATTGAATAGGGTAAATAAGTGGATAGATGGATAGATAAGTGGATTGCATAGGGTAAATAAGTGGATAGATGGATAAATAAGTGGATAGAGGGATAGATAAGGGGTTTGGATAGTTGTAGTTAAATTGATGGGTGGATAAATAGGTAGAATAAGTGGATATATGAATAGATAAGTGGTTTTTCTTGTAGTACTGGTTCTCTCATTAATACTGTGTGGATAAGTGGATAAATAAGTGGATAGATGGATAGATAAGTGGATTGGAGTTGTAGTTAAATTGATGGGTGGGTAGATGGATAGAAAAGTTGATTGAATAGGGTAAATAAGTGGATTGAAGGATAGAATAAGTTGATTGAATAGGGTAAATAAGTGGATAGATAAGTGGATTGCATAGGGTAAATAAGTGGA
This sequence comes from Petrolisthes cinctipes, assembly GCA_033782935.1. Lineage (NCBI taxonomy): Eukaryota > Metazoa > Arthropoda > Malacostraca > Decapoda > Porcellanidae > Petrolisthes > Petrolisthes cinctipes. Next base: position 12,574 of record JAWQEG010006020.1, read on the forward strand.
AATATGGATAAATAAGTGGATAGATGGATAGATAAGTGGATAGAGGGATAAATAAGTGGATTGAATAGGTATAATAAGTAGATAGATGGATATATAAGTGGATAGATGGATAAATAAGTGGATAGAGGGATAGATAAGAAGATTGAAGGGTAGAATAAGTGGATAGATGGATAGATAAGTGGATAGAGGGATAGATAAGTGGATTGAATAGGTAGAATAAGTGGATAGATAGGTGAAGAAATATTTGTAAATAAATTGATGGATAAATAGATGGATAAATAGTTTGTTAATTTGATCTCTCTCTCTCATTCACTTGCTCTCTCTCTCTCTCTCTCTCTCATTCACTTGCTCTCTCTCTCTCTCCCATTCACTTGCTCTCTCTCTCTCTTTCATTCACTTGCTCTCTCTCTCCTTCTCTTTCTCTCTCTCACTCACATACACACACACACACACACACACACACTCCTCTCTCTCACACATACACACACACTCCTCCTCTGTCTCTCTCTCTCTCTCTCTCTCACACACACACACACACACTCTTTCTCCTCCTTCTCCTCCCTCCCTCTGTCTCTCTCTCACACACACACAAACACACACCTCTCTCTCTCTCTCTCTCTCTAACTCACACTGTAGTTGTCCCGACGTAAATATAGGTAGTTTAGACATAATCTCTCTCTCTCTCTCTCTCTCTCTCACACACACTCTCCTCTCTCTCTCTCTCCCTCATACACACTCACACCTCCTCTCTCTCTCTCTCTCTAACTCACACTGTAGTTGTCCCGACGTAAATATAGGTAGTTTAGACATAATCTGTCTCGCCGCATCACTCCTTGACAACCCCACCAAGGCTCTACAGGCCAGGCCGCGGATACAGTCTGCGTCGGTGATGGGGGCCTTCTTGTGTAGCACGTTGAGTAGGTACTGTTGGAGAGAGAGAGAGAGAGAGATAGTAGTGGTAGTTGAAGCATAATAATAGTAGTAATAGTAGTAGTTGTAGTAGTAGTTGTAGTAATAGTTGTAGTGGTGGTAAGAGAAATAGAAGTAGTATTAATAGCTTTCTTATGTAGCACGTTGAGTAGGTACTGTTGGAGAGAGATAGGTAGTAGTTGTAGTGGTGGTAGTGGTAGTAGTAGTAGAATACATACCATAATAGCATTGCTTAGTTCTAATTGATACATAATAATATACAAACTGATACATAACAATACACACTCTGATACACATTAATACACAAACTGACACTCATCACAACACCCTTCACACCATACAGAACAGAGCCCTAAAGACAATCACAGGCTGCACAGCTACCACACCTACAGACTACCTACACTATGAAACCAATGTCCTCACAATCAAGGATCACCTTGACATGAGAGGCACACAAACACTTGCTGCTGCAGCCTCCACAAACCCACACCATCCACTACACTACATGGCACAACACACACACATGCCAAGGAACATCAAAACAACACCCAGTACACGATACCATACACAAATACTATCATCTCTTACACCCTGCCCACCCAAAACAAATCTCCAGAAACACATCCATACTCAAATCACTCATCAGTCCATCCAAACACTCAAAAACAACACCCAGCTGCATGCACGACCTCCTAACATGTGGCCACCACCCGGTCCTTCTGACATATCAGAAGAAGCTGGATGGAGCCATTGTAGATGTCTGTCCAGGATACAACACAACACCCCATTATGGAAGACTGCAATACACACAACCACACTCACCAACAACACAACACCCCATTCTATTAAACACATTATGGAAGACTGCAATACACACAACCACACTCACCAACAACACAACACCTCATTCTATTAAACACATTATGGAAGACTGCAATACACACAACCACACTCACCAACAACACAACATCTCATTCTATTAAACACATTATTGAAGACTGCAATACACACAACCACACTCACCAACAACACAACATCTCATTCTATTAAACTCATTATTGAAGACTGCAATACACACAACCACACTCACCAACAACACAACATCTCATTCTATTAAACACATTATTGAAGACTGCAATACACACAACCACACTCACCAACAACACAACATCTCATTCTATTAAACACATTATTGAAGACTGCAATACACACAACCACACTCGCCAACAACACAACATCTCATTCTATTAAACACATTATGGAAGACTGCAATACACACAACCACACTCACCAACAACACAACATCACATCTCATTCTATTAAACACATTATGGAAGACTGCAATACACACAACCACACTCACCAACAACACAACACCTCATTCTATTAAACACATTATTGAAGACTGCAATACACACAACCACACTCACCAACAACACAACATCAACCCTTCAACAACAAGAACAACACACACTGATACACACTAATAAATAATAA
>JAWQEG010006020.1:17500-20000 GCA_033782935.1 Petrolisthes cinctipes
AATAAATTAAAAGATGGTAGTTAACGTGTGTGTGTGTGTGTGTTATTGTTTTAAGTAGTGTGTAGCTGCTTGTATTAAATTAAAAGATGGTAGTTAACGTGTGTGTGTGTGTGTGTGTGTATTATTGTTTTAAGTAGTGTGTAGCTGCTTGTATTAAATTAAAAGATGGTAGTTAACGTGTGTGTGTGTGTTATTGTTTTAAGTAGTGTGAATCTGCTTGTATTAAATTAAAAGATGGTAGTTAACGTGTGTGTGTGTGTTATTGTTTTAAGTAGTGTGAATCTGCTTGTATTAAATTAAAAGATGGTAGTTAACGTGTGTGTGTGTGTGTGTGTGTCTTATTGTTTTAAGTAGTGTGTAGCTGCTTGTATTAAATTAAAAGATGGTAGTTAACGTGTGTGTGTGTGTGTGTGTTATTGTTTTAAGTAGTGTGTAGCTGCTTGTATTAAATTAAAAGATGGTAGTCAACCTATTTATTGGAAAGTTTATCATCTAAGGAACAGAGGGAAGCTGTCAAACCCCTACGTGAGTTACCCCTATATGGATGATTATATTTGACCGCGACTGTATGTATAGTAGTAGTAGTGGTAGTAGTAGTATTTATCCATCCCTCTCCACATCACAGTAGCAAGTTAGATAGTTGGATGGATGGTTGGTTGGTTGGTTTGTTGATTGGGTGGATGGATAGATAGATAAATAGATTGATGCATGGATAGATAAATAGTTGGTAAGTTGGTTGATTGGATGGTTAGATAAATATAGCATACCTCACTTCTAATTTTCCATCATTTCCAACTTGGGGCAGAGAGAACCTTGTTGTTTTTTAATACCTCTAAAAAAAACACAGTTCCTTCATCTTTCAACTCGTACTAATTTTTCTGTTGACTATCCCCTCTCCTTCAACAATAAATCGACAAGGGAGATAAAGAGATAGAGAGACTGACTTATACACATACACACACACAGACAGACTAACAATAGATAAATCAACCCTAAGTCTTCATCTACTCACTCACTCACTTTGGGCTGAATGTTTCGTTGAGAGGCAGAGAGACAGACAGAGTTATACACACACACACAGACAGACAAACAATAGATAAATCGACCCTAAGTCTTCATCCACTCACTCACTCCCTCCCTCACTTTGGGCTGAATGTTTCGTTGAGAGACAGAGAGACTTATATACACACACACAGACAAGAGATCAATCGACATGGAGATAAAGAGATAGAGAGACAGACTTATACACACACACACATAAACAGACAGACAAACAATAGATAAATCAACCCTAAGTCTTCATCCACTCACTCACTCACTTTGGGCTGAATGTTTTGTTGAGAGACAGAGAGAGACAGACAGACTTATACACATACACACACACACAGACAGACAAACAATAGATAAATCGACCCTAAGTCTTCATCCACTCACTCACTCACTTTGGGCTGAATGTTTGTTTCGTTGAGAGACACAGAGAGACAGACAGACTTATACACACACACACACACACACACACACACACACACACACACACACACACACACACACAGACAGACAATAGATAAATCAACCACAAATCTTCACTCATTCACTCACTCACTTTGGGCTGAATGTTTCGTTGAGTACGACAGCAATGAGTTGAAGTAGCAGCTGTAGTCCTCTAAGTGATAGGAAGCGCTCCACTGCCTTCCATCGACTGCGTAGGGTGAGGTGGTCAAGTAGGTACTCCACTCCAGCCTGTGTCGCCTCTACTGCTACACTCAGAGCCTGGGAGGGAGAGTGTGAGAGCGTGTGAGAGGGTAGAGAGAGAATGAGTGAGTGTGAGAGGGTAGAGTGTGTGAGTAAGAGAGAGTGAAGTGGTATAGTGAGTGAGTGTGAGAAGGTAGAGAGAGCGTGTGAGAGGGTAGAGTGAGTGAGTGTGAGTGTGAGAGGGTAGGTAGAGTGAGTGTGAGAGGGTAGAGAGATAGTGTGTGAGTAAGAGAGAGTGAGGTGGTATAGTGAGTGAGTGTGAGAGGGTAAAAGGAGTGAGTGAGTGAATGAATGTGTGAATGTGTTGTCTCTACTGGTAATGAATAACACAAGCCAGGGAAAACATTGGAGGTCTTCAATGAGCGAATGAGTGTAAAAATTAAATGTAGTGATGAATAATGAATAACAGAAATCTGGAAAAAACATCTGGTAATCTTCAATGAGTGAATAATGAGTGTAAAATGAAGTGGCGGACGCAAGCAATAATTCCTCGTCTATCTATCAAGCAAGCGCGAGGTAAAAAAACTCACCTTGTATCCCGGTGTTGAGAGCTGAGGTACGTCGCGCGAGGTGAGGGTAGCCAGGCGTTGCATCTGTTGGACTTTGATAGCGAGGTGTGCTTCGAAATACTGCTTTAGGCTCAGACACACCTGTAAGGATAGTGGTATGGTAGTTGTAGTAGTAGTGGTGGTAGTAGTGGTGGTGGTGGTAATATTTGTGGTAGTGTGTAATGATGGTATGGTAGTTG
>JAWQEG010006020.1:25000-27500 GCA_033782935.1 Petrolisthes cinctipes
CAAGGTATTTCGTAACAGAAGCTGTAGGGGCGGCCGGCACCTACAAAAACGAATACCTGTGATTATACAAAAAAGAAGAGCACCCAAACCAAAGCCAAAGAAACCATACAAACATTTTGAAATCCCACGGCTATGGTATAACCTTCCATCAGTGCTTCTCTCCAATGTGACATCCTTAAACAATAAACTGGACGAAGTGACAACTACAGTGAAATCAGTGAACCCAGACATAGTGGCAATTACAGAAGCATGGCAAGTGGTCCCTGAAATATGTGTCATTGAAAATTATCAATTGTTTCACCAACTAAGGACAGGCCGTAGAGGTGGTGGTTTGGTCATGTTTACCCGTGAGAACCTGTCCCCATCCAGCCTAGGTGTGGAAATCCCCAGGGAGATAGAGGCTTTGTGGGTCAAAATCACACCTCCATGCCATCCTCGCCATACCGCATCTGTCATCGTCTGCCTGGCCTACCATCCACCACGCTCCCCCACCGGCCCACTACTCATTGACCACATCATCACCACTGCTGACACCCTGAAAATCAGATTACCATCCAGCAAATTGATCATCTGTGGGGATTTCAATGAACTGGATGTGGGAGATATACTCGACCATCTCAGCCTACGTCAAGTAGTGGATTTCCCCACTCACGGCCAAAACACCCTGGACTTGATATTGACTGATATGACCGACCTGTACCTTCCACCACAGCCACTCCCTCCCATGGGACGCAGCCCACACACATCTGTACTGTGGTCCCCAACCCCCACCACCTCCCTACCACCTGTATGTACCATTACCACCTATAGACCACTTACTGACTCAGCATTAAGACAATTTGGTCAGTGGGTGACTACATATCCATGGAACGAGGTCACTACACCTGAAGATGTCAACACCAAGTGGGAAAATTATCATTCTTCAGTCATGGAGGCCTACCATCATTTCTTCCCATCAAAAACATCCAAAAAACACCCCTCTGACCTTCCATGGATAACCCCAAGAATAAAACGCCTCCTAGACCTTCGCAACCAGGCGTTTTACACCAACAACCACCAATACAAACAACTGAGGAACCAGATCATCCGAGAAATTCGTGAGGTAAAGAAGTCATATTACCCCACCAAGGTGCACCATCTTCTCCATAACAACTCCAGCCAGTGGTACACCAAGATAAAAACCCTCTGTGGCCTGGGAAAGACTTCAAAACCCCTCCATTTCCTCACTGGTGTGTCAGCCGAGGAAGCAGCAGAGCAGATTAACACCCACTTTGCCACCATTTGTCAAAGCCTTCCTCCTCTCAACCTCTCTCTCCTACCAGCTTACCTTCCCTCCTCCTCCCCTCCTCCTACTATTGAAATATTTCAAGTTGCCAAAAAATTGCTAAGTCTCAAACCAAAGAAATCCACCACTCCAATTGACTTACCCACCAAAATTTATAAAGAATTTGCCCCTGAACTTGCAGTACCCATCACTTCAATAATTAATGCCTCCCTCAGACAAGGCAAATGCCCAGCCGAGTGGAAAACCTCTTTTATAACACCCATCCCTAAGTTGCCAAACCCTCCCACACTAAATGATCTTAGGCCAATTGCTATTACTCCCGTTCCAAGTCTCATTTGTGAAGACTTTATATTCAACTGGGCATATGATACCATCAGTAACCACATTGACTTGCAACAGTTTGGCAACATGAAATCTACCTCTACCACTCATTGCCTTGTCAGTCTGCTAGACTTCATCTATCAGAACCTAGACAAGCGCAAAACATCCCTTGCCTTAACTTTCATAGACTTTCGGAAGGCCTTTGATCTTGTGGATCACACCACAGTGATACAAAAAGGACTAAAATTAGGTCTCCCTGGCTATCTTGTGTCATGGCTGTGTGACTTTCTGTGTGAGAGACGGCAGGTCACACGGTATCAAAATCACACCTCCACCTTTCAAAATCTGACCTGTGGTGTTCCCCAGGGTACCAAAATGGGGCCCCTTTGTTTCATGCTGTTAATTAACGACGCCCTCACTGACACACCACACCGCTGGAAGTATGTGGATGACTCTACAGTAGGAGTCACTATCAACAATGACTCTCCTGACTACAGTCATCTACAGCATACCCTTGACCACCTGCAATCCTGGACCACAGAAAATAGCGTCACCATCAACCAAACCAAGACTGTAATAATGCACATCAGTACATCCACCACTCCAGTACCACCACCTAATGTTACTATTGGCTCTCACTCACTACAGTTGGTTGAGTCTACTAAACTGCTGGGAGTCACCATTGACAATAAACTGGATTGGAAGCAGCACACCACCACCATCATCAAGGCAACCACCTACAGACTTTACATGCTCAAAACAATGAAGTCCTTGGGTGCCCTACACCAACAACTGAGGGACATATATACTACCTTCATCCTACCCAAGCTTACATACGCATCTCCAGCCTGGTCATCATCACTTAACATCACTCAACAACGCCGGCTGGAGAGG
>JAWQEG010006020.1:32500-49615 GCA_033782935.1 Petrolisthes cinctipes
TATCATTAGTTTATCATCAAATTATAAAGCACAATAAATATAATGATTAGTTAACAATGTGTAGTTCACATAAATGCAGATGCAGTATACTCTATGTCAACATATAAGATGACTTTTGAATATACAGGTTGTTGTTGTTGTTGAAGTTCCTCAAGCTGTCTGGCCGAGCAGCCCCGACAGCTTGAGGAACTTCAACAATAACAAATGTACAGGTGATTCATTGTACTCACCTTCATCAATTCCATTCGACAATGATTGACTATTAAGATGAGCAAATGGTCTGGTTGATGATACACCTTCATTGTTATTGTCCTGCTGTTGCTGCTCTCGTTCTCTGTCTCCTGTTTGTTTATGAGAGAGAGAGAGAGAGAGAGGGAAGTATTATATTATTATAGTATTGTTATCCCAGTGTGGGCCATATATATATAAAAAGAGTCAAGCTCATTGAGAATTTTATGAACTTCAGTGGACCAAAAAGCAAATGAAGTTAATTTAGGTTTGTGAATACAGGAATGGAACAATGTAACTTTAGCATTATTCTGTTTACTAGTAAATATATAAGATAGAATATTAGATTTTTCACCTGGCAGAAAGAGACTGTGATAAAGATATACTGTATATAGATAGCAAGAGTACATTATATATACATTGGCATGGAGGCAGGGAGAGGTGCCAGAGGATTGGAGGAGAGCCATAATTGTACCTTTGTATAAGGGGAAGGGAAGTAAGGATGAGTGTGGTAGCTATAGGGGAATAAGTCTTCTTAGTGTACCTGGGAAGGTTTACGGGAAGGTTCTTACTGAAAGACTGATTGAAGTAACAGGGAATAAAGTTAGTGAGGAGCAGGGAGGGTTCAGAAAGGGTAGAGGATGTGTGGACCAAATATTTGCATTAAAATCAATAGTGGAGAAATATATTGGGAAGGGTAGGAAGTTGTATGCTGCCTTCATGGACTTGGAGAAGGCATATGATAGAGTTGATAGGAAAGCTATGACAGAGGTGTTGAGAATTTATGGAGTTTGGGGGCCTTTGCTGAAAGGCATTGAGGCTTTTTATGCAGATGCAAAAGCATGTGTACGGGTAGAGGGTGATCTAAGTGAGAGTTTTAATATTAGTGTAGGGCTGAGACAGGGGTGTGTTATGTCACCATGGTTGTTCAATATATATATGGATGGTTGTATGAGAGAGGTGAAAGCCAAAGTGAATGGTCTGGGGGTGAAGTTGAGGCTGAATGAAGTAAATTGGTCCCTGGTGGCAAGTTTGTTTGCGGATGACACTGTGCTGATGGCTGAGAATGAAAGGAATTTACAGAGAGTGGTGGACAACTTTCAGTCTGTGTGTAAACGAAGGAAACTGAAGGTGAATGTGGGTAAAAGTAAAGTGATGGTATTTGAAAGAGCAGAAACTGAAGTGATTGACTTTGCTACACCTTACAGAGTGGCTGTACCAACTGGGACGAAGTGTGAGATAACTCTGAGGGGTGAGAGGATGGAGGAAGTGAAGGAGTTTAAGTACCTGGGTACAGTTATGTGTAAACATGGAAGTATGGAAGGAGAAATTAGGGAGAGAGCAGTGAAGGGTAGACAGGTCATAGGATCACTGGGAAGAATTATGAAGGGTAGAAGTGTGAGTATGGAAGTGAAAAGGGGACTACGAAATAGTATAATCCTGCCAACACTGACATATGCGTCGGAGACATGGACATGGAGTAGGGCGCATCAGTCTAGAATAGGTGCTGTGGAAATGAGTTACTTGAGAGGAGCATGTGGACTTACTAGATGGGATGGAGAAAGTAATGAGAGTGTATATGAGAGATGTGGTATGAGTGAGAAGGCAATTGGTATTGAGTGTGGAGTGGTTGAGAGAGTGAAACGTAATACATTGAGATGGTATGGACATGTAGAGAGAATGCAAGGCGAGGAATTTGTAAAGAAGGTGTATGGAAGTGAAGTTGTAGGACCTGGTGTGAGAGGCAGACCACCGGTTAGATGGCAGAACAGAGTGGAAGAGTATGTAAAGGAGAGAAACGTGAGGGGCAGAGGAGGGCTTGAACAAGTAAGGAGGGAGTGTTGGAACAGGGAGAACTGGAGACACTTCTGCCGTGGCCACCCCCTTGGGGGGAGTTCCCGGAGGGAACGAGGCGTCGAAGCTATAGATAGATAGATAGATAGATAGCAAGAGAGATAAAGACAGTGATAGAGAGATAGTGTGTAAATAAACCCATCTCTAACCTTCCTCCTTGAGTTGCCAGAGCCTCGTTAACATGACAAGTGAGATAGAGAGCAAGAGAGATACAGAGATAGTGTGTAAATAAACCTATCTCTAACCTTCCTCCTTGAGTTGCCACAGCCTCGTTAACATGACAGAGAGAGACAGTGATAGAGAGATATAGTAAGATAGATAGATAGATAGAGAGATATACCAGTAGTGAGATAGAGAGATAGTGAGTAAATAAACCCATCTCTAACCTTCCTCCTTGAGTTGCCAGAGCCTCGTTAACATGACAGGAACGAGGCGGTTGTTGTCGTGTCTAAAAGAGGCGGCAATCTCTGGAATGTCCATCGCCGCCGCCAGTAGTCCCGTGGCGTATGTCCTCAGTGGCTCCGGACCTTTCTCTGCCCACGACAACAGACGCATCACTGTCGTCTCGCTCTCGTTGAACACCTACACACACAGACAGACAGAGATTGGGGTGAAAATAATACCTCACTAGGCTACTTTAACACACACACACAGACAGAGAGATTGGGGTGAAAATAATACCTTACAACTTTAATACACATGACAAGAGACGCATCACTGTCGTCTCGCTCTAGTTGAACACCTGCACACACAAACAGACAGAGATTGGGGTGAAAACAATACCTCAATGCTCTTAATACACACGCATCACTGTTGTCTCGCTCTCGTTAAACACACATACACACACACACATATATATATAGGAGTGAAAATAATACCTTACTATTTTAATACACATGCATCACTGTGGTCTCCCTCTCATTGAACACACACACACACAGATGGCTTGGGGTGAAAACAATACCTCACTACTTTAACACACAGGACAACAGACGCATCACTGTGGTCTCGCTCTCGTTGAACACCTACACACACAGACAGACAGAGATTGGGGTGAAAATAATACCTCACTACTTTAACACACACACACACAGAGATTGGGGTGAAAATAATACCTCACTAGGCTACTTTAACACACACATACATATACACACACACACAGACAGAGAGATTGGGGTGAAAACAATACCTCACTATTTTAACACACACGCATCACTGTGGTCTCGCTCTCGTTGAACACCTGCACACACACAGAGACAGATTGGGGTGAAAATAATACCTCACTACTTTAACACACACAGACACAGAGATTGGGGTGAAAATAATACCTCACTATTTTACGCACACACACACACAGATATTGGAGTGAAAATAATACCTTACAACTTTAACACACACATACATATACAAACAGGTTAGAGTGAAAACAATACCACACTACTTTAACACACACACACAGACACAGGTTGGAGTGAAAATAATACCTTACAACATTAACACACATGCTCTGGGAAGTTAACACACACACACACACTCACACAGAGATGGCTTGGGGTGAAAACAATACCTCACTACTTTAACACACACGCATCACTGTGATCTCACACTCGTTGAACACATACACACACACACAGATGGCTTGGGGTGAAAACAATACTCCACATAACGTGACTATGGTACATTTATATTGCCTCTTCACCCCCCGCACCCCCCCTCCCCAAGCCTGTCCCCTACTCCCGCACCCCCCCCAAGCCTGTCCCCTACTCCCGCACCCCCCCCCAAGCCTGTCCCCTACTCCCGCACCCCCCCCCAAAGCCTGTCCCCTATTCCCGCACCCCCTCCCAAGCCTGTACCCCTACTCCCGCATCCCCTAAACCCCCCCCCCAAGCCTGTCCCCTACTCCTGCACCCCCCCAAGCCTGTCCCCCTATTCCCGCACCCCCCCCAAGTCTGCCCCCCTACTCCTGCACCCCCCCAAGCCTGTCCCCCTACTCCTGCACCCCTAAACCCTCCCCCAAGCCTGCCCCCTACTCCCGCACCCCCTAAACCCCTCCCAAAGCCTGCACACCCCTAAACACCCACCCTAATCCTGCACCCCCCACAAACCCTGTCCCCTTATTCCCACACCCCCTAAACACCCCCCTATTCCCACACCCCCTTTAAAGCTGTCTCACCTGTGGAATATCCAAGCCATATAGTAAATCCAACAAGAGTCTACAGGCAGCAGTGTTGAGTTCTACAGAGTCTCTGGTCAGTCCCAGGCTGGAGAAGTAGTTGTCACGCAGGTAGTGGTTCACCAGGCGGGTCACAAACGCATCTTTCTTGAACAGTGCCCGGAGTATGAGACCAACGGCGCACTGTGGCTCAGAGGTGACGGGATGGCGGTCATCAAATGGGTCTGGGTCCTGCAAATATATGTGTGTGTTTATTTTATATACTGGAAATATATGTGTGTGTTTATTATATATATACTGGAAATATGTGTGTGTTTATTATATATATATACTGGAAATATGTGTGTGTTTATTATATATATAGAGGAAATATGTGTGTGTTTGTTATATATATAGAGGAAATATGTGTGTGTTTATTATATATATATATATACTGGAAATATGTGTTTATTATATATATATACTGAAGGGGTCAGGGTTCTGGATATATGTATGTTTATTAAATATATATACTGTTTATATATACACTAATATTTATGATGATAATACAGTATTGGTGGTAAATAAATTTGGAGCAAATTGATTCCTTAAGACTATTCCAAGCAACAACAGACCACCATTTTATTTATTTATGTTAATCTGGTCCTGTTTCCTGGCATACTTTGGAGGAATCAAGGCACTCCAATGTACAGCCACAATCAAATATCCACCAACACTTTCCTTCCATCGTAGTAAATATCTTGGTAATAAAGAACAACACGTGTATGATTTTGCACCACCTCATAATAATAATAATAATAATAATAATATCCACCAACACTTTCTTTCCATCGTAGTAAATATCTTGGTAATAAAGAACAACACGTGTATGATTTTGCACCACCTCATAATAATAATAATAATAATAATAATATCCACCAACACTTTCCTTCCATCGTAGTAAATATCTTGGTAATAAAGAACAACACGTGTATGATTTTGCAGCACCTCATAATAATAATAATAATTGAGGGGGTTGTTGAGTTGACGTAAGGTGTTGTTGTTGTATGATTATATTTTGATATGATACTGATTTATTTGTACCATGGAAGGAAAGTGTTGGTGGATATTTGATTGTGGATGTATCAAAAGTATATTACCACCTTCCCACATAATACACTTACATACAAATAGAATTACACATAACATACATATACAGTTTACAAAAATATACAAGTAGTGAACACATATCTCTCTTTTTCTCCTCTTTTTTCTTTTGTTTCATTCACCATTTCTTTCTCTTTCTATGCAGCCATCGCTTTCCATTCTCTATCACACTTCCCAATTTCACTTTTCCTCTCTCTCTCTTCTTCCTTTCCTCCTCTCAATCTCAACCTATTTTATTAATACAGTATATTTATGTACATCTCTCTTTCTCTTTCCTCCTCTCATTCTCACTCTCTCTCTTTCTCTTCTTCCTTTCCTCCTCTCATTTTCAACCTATATTTATTTACATATATCTTTCTCTCTCCTCCTCTCATTCTCACTCTCTCTGTTCTTCCTTTCCTCCTCTCATTCTCAACCTATAGTTATTTACATATCTCTCTCTCTCTCCTTCCTTTCCTCCTCTCATTCTCACTCTCTCTTCTTCCTTTCCTCCTCTCATTCTCAACCTATATTTATTTACATATCTCTCTCTCTCTCTCTTCTTCCTCTCATTCTCACTCTCTCTCACTCCTCTTCCTTTCCTCCTCTCATTCTCAACCTATATCTATTTACATCTCTCTCTCTCTCTCTCATTCTCACTCTCTCTCTCTTTCTCTTCTTCCTTTCCTCCTCTCATTCTCAACCTATATCTATTTACACATCTCTCTCTCTCTCTCTCTCACCTTCTTCAAAAAGTTAGTAGTTTCCCTTTCAAATAGTTCACATAGTTTAACAATGTGTGGTGTTGGGTCTCGTGTTGACACAGTTTGGTCTTCCTCCCACTGTCTCAGAATCTCCTGTAGCTCTTGTACCACGTCTCGGTTTGACGCGGGCATCCTTGTGGTATCTGGGGGGTTGGTAAGGGAGGGGGGCAAGGGTAATAATGTTTTAACACTTTGTCGTTCAAATTTTGATGCTGAAATGTACACCCGAGCTCGTAAATTCGCGACCACGTCCCCAATCTAACTAACCTAACTAACTATAACATAACTAACCAAACCAAACCTAACATTACCAAACCAAACATCACCTAAACTAACCTAACCTAACCATAACAGAACCAAACCTAACCTAACCAAACATAACATCACCCAACCTACCCTAACCTAACCTAACCAAACCAAACATCACCTAACCTAACCAAACATAACATCACCCAACCTAACCAAACCAAACATCACCTAACCTAACCAAACTTCACCTAAAATAACCAAACCTAACCAAACCAAACCAAACATAACCAAACCAAACCTAACTAACCTAACCAAACCTAACATCAGACCCAATCACTATGTCTGAAAATTTCCTTTACAAAAATATATATATGTATGTTACAGAGCCTCAAATCCACCAAGGACAGCATAATAATAATAATAATAATAATAATAATAATAATAATAGTAATAATACAGTAATAATATATACATCTAGGAAAAAGTTTAGGTATTTATTGAATGTATTACCGTTATTTAGTAGTTATAAATTACATTGTTTTATCACTATTTTGGACATTTTTAAGACAATTTTCGGTAAACTTACAGAAGAACTGGGTTCACTATATTGTATATTTTAATATCATTACCCACTATTTTGGACCATTCTAACACACTTTTCATTTATGGTGTTTCTCTCGGAGATGCCCCGTTCTACAAAACATAATTTGGAAATTAGTCTGACCTAACCTGACCTGACCTAACCTAACCTAGACCACAGCAGACTACCGGGACCTAACCTGGGCAAACTACCGGGACCTAACCTGGGCAAACTACCGGGACCTAACCTGGTCAAACTACGGGGACCTAACCTGAGCAAACTACCGGGACCTAACCTGGGCAAACTACCGGAACCTAACCTGGCCAAACTACCGGGACCTAACCTGGGCAAACTACCGGGACCTAACCTAGCCAAACTACCGGGACCTAACCTGGACAAACTACCGGGAAATAACCGTGGTAAAATACAGGAAATGACTGGGGCAAAATACTGGGACCTAGCCGGATCTGGCAACACAGCTATAAAACGGTAATTCTTTCAATAAATACCAAAAAAACTAAACCGTCATACCGGTACCACACCATCGAATACACGGCCATATTCAAGAACGTCTGTGGTATATACGATGGCTCCATAGGCAAACATCAGGTACCACACCATCGTATACACAGCCATATTCAAGAATGTTTGTTTGGGGTGTATACGATGGCTCCATAGTACCAGTACCACACCATCGTATATACCACGGATGTTCTTGAATACGACCCCTATATTACATAACACAACACGATACATTTTCATTATTATTAAAATCGTATTTTTATAACATATGTGTATAATATTGGATTACACATATATACACATACATATACACACACACACACATTCACATACACACATATACACACACACATTCATACAGGTATACACACACACACGTCCATACACACACACATATACATATACGCACACACATTCATACAGATATACACACACACATACACGCACGTCCATACACACATACACACATTCATACACACATACATACACAAAAAAAAAAATATACATGTCTAAAATTACATAAAAACAAATATAAAAACATATACGTAAAAAAAAAAATGATGCTAACATTACCCACTTTATTACACAGTGTTAAGTTAGCACCTATTTACACCTTATTACCCACACCCACAGGCACCCACACACCCACAAACCCACCCACCCACACCCACACATTACCTGGTAGAGCCGTAGAGGTGATAATTACTGATAAAATGGTGTAAAATAAGGTATAAGTGATGTACCGGGCCTCTTCACCATAACAACATGCTGCTTCCTAAACACGCCATTGTTGTTGTGGTCTGAGCAGTGTTGTCAATGTTAACTTGCTAAACTTAGCGCAAATTATTATTATTATATTGTTTTTCTATTTTATTTGTTTTTATTATTGTTATATTTGTCTTGTGTGCTAGTTTTCTTATTGTATTTACTTGTGCTAGCTTTTCCTATTTTTTTTATTGTTATATTTATCTGTGCTATTTTTTTTATTGTTGTATTAGTTTTTCTATTTTATTTGTTTTTATTATTGTTATATTTATCTGTGCTATTTTTTTTTATTGTTGTATGTACTTAATTGTTATATTTATCTGTGCTAGTTTTTTTTATTGTTGTATGTACTTAATTATTAGTTTTTCTATTTTATTTGTTTTTATTGTTATATTTACTTAATTTTACTAGTTTTCATATTGTATTTACTTGTGCTAGCTTTTCCTATTGTTTTTGTTTTATTATTCTTATATTTATCTGTGCTAGTTTTTTTTTATTGTTGTATTAGTTTTTCTATTTTATTTGTTTTTATTATTGTTATATTTATCTGTGCTATTTTTTTTTATTGTTGTATGTACTTAATTGTTCTAGTTTTCCTATTGTTTTTGTTTTTATTGTTGATTAATTTACTTACTTGTGCTAGCTTTTCCTATTTTATTTGTTTTTATTATTGTTATATACTTAATTTTACTAGTTTTCCTATTGTATTTACTTGTGCTAGCTTTTCCTATTTTTTTATTGTTATATTTACTTAATTTTACTAGTTTTCCTATTGTATTTACTTGTGCTAGCTTTTCCTATTTTTTTTATTGTTATATTTATCTGTGCTATTTTTTTTTATTGTTGTATTAGTTTTTCTATTTTATTTGTTTTTATTGATGTTATATTTATCTGTGCTATTTTTGTTATAGTTTATGTATTCTTTTTATTGATAAATTTACTTAATTGTGCTATTTTTCCTATTATAGCTCTCCTACTATTTAATCACTTTAATCACTTTAGTCACTTTAATATCATGTTTTTATTGTTATATTTATCTGTGCTAGTTTTTGTTATTGTTGTATATACTTAATTATTAGTTTTTCTATTTTATTTGTTTTTATTATTGTTATATTTATCTGTGTGCTAGTTTTTTTTTATTGTTGTATGTACTTAATTATTAGTTTTTCTATTTTATTTGTTTTTATTATTGTTATATTTATCTGCTGTGCTAGTTTTTCCTATTGTTTTTGTATTTGTTTTTATTGATGTTATATTGTCTTGTGCTAGTTTTCCTATTGTATTTACTTGTGCTAGCTTTTCCTATTGTTTTTATTGTTGTATGTACTTAATTATTAGTTTTTCTATTGTATTTGTTTTTATTGTTGATATATTTACTTACTTGTGCTAGCTTTTCCTATTGTTTTTGTATTTGTTTTTATTGTTGATATATTTACTTAATTATTCTAGTTTTCCAATTGTTTTTATTGTTGTTGTATTCACTTTAATCACTTTAGTCACTTTAATATGATGTTTTTATTGTTGTATGTACTTAATTGTGCTAGTTTTTCTATTGTTTTTATTATTGTTATATTTACCTGTGCTAGTTTTCCTATTGTATTTTCTTGTGCTAGTTTTTCTATTGTTTTTATTATTGTTATACTTACCTGTGCTAGTTTTTCTATTGTTTTCATTGTTGTATTTACTTAATTGTGCTAGTTTTCCTATTGTTTTTATTATTGTATTTACTTGTGTTAGTTTTCCTATTGTTTTTATTGTTGTTGTATTTACCTGTGCTAGTTTTTCTATTATTATTATTGTTGTTGTTGTTGTTATGTTCTCTACCTCTGTATCTCTATTTATCTTTCTCTATCTCTATTTATCTTTCTCTATCTCTATTTATCTTTCTCTATCTCTATTTATCCTTCCAGCAGGTGTTACAGTGAGGAAGGAAAGGAAAGGAAGAGAGAATAAATAACTTTAATTTCCTTGTCTCGATATTTGCAAGCTGTAGCCTAATATTTTAATTGTTGCTAAAGTGTAGCTAAAGTTGCTAAAGTGGATATAACAGACAGACAGGATATTGTTGGTAATCTTCAACATTATATCATATTTATATAATTACAACTTGTATGGATTTTTACACGCTTATAACCGAATGACCGAATTTATTTACACCATAAATTAGGGAAAATTGTGCAATAACATCAATATGGTGCAATAACAAGAGAGCGTTGTTGACACGTGCTTTCTTACAACGACTGTACAATTATTTCATGCAGGACAATCGTGACACTCTCAGGACTTAACATTATTTAATTTATTTTACACAGGCCTCTATCTATGAAGTTATACATATAAGACTTGCAATAATATCTATTTTCTGGTGTTTATATCAATGTAATAAGATTATTTGACACGCCCAGATAAGACTAGTATGATTTTATTTTAGTACATTCTGACATTACTCTATTGAAAGGTATTATTTTATGCAGGTATATATTGACACTTCAAGGCCTGTTGATAGGAATTATTATGTAACAAGGGATGATAAGGAAGAACGACTATAACTTGTTATATTGTTCATTTTTTTATGGGATAGAGAACCCCCCTGTGGGTTTTAAGGGGGTGCGGGGATAGGGGACAGGCTTAGGGGGGTGGGGGAATAGGGGACAGGCTTGGGGGGGTGCGGGAATAGGGGGACAGGCTTAAATTAGGGTGGGTAGAAAGCCTGTCTCCTCTTCTCGCACCCCCCTAACCCCCCCCACTTCCGCACCCCCCAAAAAAAAAACCTGACCCCCCTAACCCCCCCCACAAGCCTGTCTCCCTACTTCCGCACCCCCCCAAAACCCCGGCACCCCCCTAAAACCCCCCAGAAGTCTGTCCCCCTACTCCCACACACCCCTAAACCCCCCCCCCCCCAGGCCTGTCCCCCTATCCCCACACACCCCTAACCCCCCCAAGCCTGTCCCCCTACTCCCTCACCCCCCTAACCCCCCCCCCCCCCAAGCCTGTCCCCCTATTGCCGCACCCCCTTAAGGGGGAAGTTCTGTGTTGGTAATACTGGAGCAACTGAATCCTCCAAACTATTCCAAGCAACAGAATACCATTACTTTTATCTATTCTGGTCCTGTTTCCTAGCATACTTTGGAGGAATCAAGGCACTCCAAAGTACCAAAAAAGAATTACCCCCTTAAGGGAATATTATTGTGTTGTTGGTGATGTAATGTCTGTATGTGGTTACTACCTGGGTTTATTTATTCCATCGTAGTAAATATCTTGGTAATAAAGAACAACACGTGTATGATTTTGCACCACCTCATAATAATAATAATAATTGAGGGGGTTGAGTTGTCGTAAGGTGTTGTTGTTGTATGATTATATTTCGATATGATTCTGATTTATTTGTACCATGGAAGGAAAGTGTTGGTGGATATTTGATTGTGGCTGTACTTCCCCCTGAACACAAGAATAAGACTACCTCCATATGGGACTTACCCTGTGAGGTAGGTAGTTGAAGCGTTGGCAGTGTCCCAAATTTGAGTTTTATTTGGTTTGGTGGTATTGGAAGTCCCAATAGTTCGTATTTGAGATTTCTCTCATAAGCCTCTTCATCGAAATGGAGACTACAAATATCGTGCTGTGGATGTATTATTATTAACCGATTCTTTCCTCCCGCACAGCTGAACCCATGTGTTGCAAAGTACTTCATCTTTGGGAAAGGTGAAGAACCTTATCTTCCCCTTCTATTCATGTAAGGATTTGCATGAACAGACAGCGCAATTGGTCGGCATTAAAATGTAAACCACAGGTATTGTACCCGACCTGTGTGTCTTGATCTGGGGTCTGAGGAAGGGGTTGTGAATGTTACCAGTGACAGATGTAAACTCACTGAACTGAAGGCAAGTCAGGCTGGGTATCCAAGCCACTCTACTCATTGACGTCATTAAGGGGGTGCGGGAGTAGGGGACAGGCTTGGGGGGGGGGGACTGGGGGGATGCAGGAATAGGGGGACAGGCTTGGGGTGGGTAGAAAGCCTGTCCTATATTCCCGCACCCCCCTAACCTCCCCCCATCCTGTCCCCCTACTCCCGCGCCCCTAAAAAAAACCCCGACCCCCCTCCAAACCTGTCCCCCTATTCCCGCACCCCCTTAATCACGTCTCCTCTGGAATTGGACCAACCTGTCTTTCTTAACCTTGCCCTAATCGAGCATAGAATATAGGACTCGTCACCTCTACACACACACACACACACACACACACAACGGGTCAATTCCACAGTCGTTCATTGTGGTTTGTAAGAACGCAAACGAAAGAATGTTAGTCGTGTAAATGTCTTATGGGTGAATTATTTAATGAATTTGGTGATTAAACTATACAGTGATTATCATTATTATCTAACTGTTGGATAGATTTTGTGAATGTGTATATGTACTCAGCTTTTGGAAAATAATGAAGCCTTACAAGTGTGGTTGGTTGGGAAGCTAACAAACCAATACCACTGTGTAATTAACCCTAAAATAATGAAGTCTTACAAGTGTGGTTGGTTGGGAAGCTAACAAACCAATACCACTGTGGAATCGACCCTAAAATAATGAAGTCTTACAAGTGTGGTTGGTTGGGAAGCTAACAAACCAATACCACTGTGGAATCAACCCTAAAATAATGAAGCCTTACAAGTGTGGTTGGTTGGGAAGCTAACAAACCAATACCACTGTGGAATCAACCCTAAAATAATGAAGCCTTACAAGTGTGGTTGGTTTGGAAGCTAACAAACCAATACCACAGTGGAATCGACCTATTTATTCATCCTACACTATGCTGAATGAGGGGACCCATTTTCGGTGTCTCATTATACATGTCCACAACTGTACACACACACAAACACACACACACGGTCAGGAAAGAAGAAGGGACAGAAAATTAATATCAAATACAGTATAACGTTTATTATTATATTATCATTATCAACATTATTATTATTATTATTATTATTAGAAATATCTACATTAATAATATATTTTTTTTTTTTACCTATTTCCATTCATTGTATAATATTATGTTGGTTGGGTGCGTTATATAATTATTATAGGCATTACATTGGTCACTATAGGGAAATTGTTGTATATACAGTATAGGACATGTTGTTATTGCAATATATTATAATACCCATAAGAATGTATACCGGAGTTTGTAAATTCGCGACCACGTATGTATGTACAGCCACAATCAAATATCCACCCACACTTTCCTTCCATCGTAGTAAATATCTTGGTAATAAAGAACAACACGTGTATGATTTTGTAGCACCTAATAATAATAATAATAATAATAATAATAATAATAATAATAATATCCACCTACACTTTCCTTCTATCGTAGTAAATATCTTGGTAATAAAGAACAACACGTGTATGATTTTACAGCACCTAATAATCATAATAATAATAATAATAATAATAAAAATAATGATAATAATAATATCCACCTACACTTTCCTTCCATCGTAGTAAATAATATCTTGGTAATAAAGAACAACACGTGTATGATTTTGCAGCACCTCATAATAATATTAATAATAATAATAATATCCACCAACACTTTCCTTCCATCGTAGTAAATATCTTGGTAATGAAGAACAACACGTGTATGATTTTGTAGCACCTAATAATAATAATAATAATAATAATAATAATAATATCCACCGACACTTTCCTTCCATCGTAGTAAATATCTTGGTAATAAAGAACAACACGTGTATGATTTTGTAGCACCTCATAATAATAATAATAATAATAATATCCACCAACACTTTCCTTCCATCGTAGTAAATAATTAATCTTGGTAATAAAGAACAACACGTGTATGATTTTGTAGCACCTCATAATAATAATAATAATAATAATAATAATAATAATGATATCCACCAACACTTTCCTTCTATCGTAGTAAATATCTTGGTAATAAAGAACAACACGTGTATGATTTTGCAGCACCTCAATAATAATAATAATAATAATAATAATAATGATATCCACCAACACTTTCCTTCCATCGTAGTCAATAATTTATCTTGGTAATAAAGAACAACACGTGTATGATTTTGCAGCACCTCATAATAATAATAATAATTGAGGGGGTTGTTTGAGTTGATGTAAGGTGTTGTTGTATGATTATATTTTGATATGATACTGATTTATTTGTACCATGGAAGGAAAGTGTTGGTGGATATTTGATTGTGGGTGTACCTTGATGTTTATTTATGTCATCTGAGCTGGTAACACTGTGTGGGGAAGGTGTCATTGTAGGTCAAAGATTGTATCATGTCCCTCTACTATTATGTTCCAACTACTTTGATTCCTCACCAAATAAATGTTACCAGCTCAAATGGCATAAACATCTAAAAAGTACATACGTGGTCGCGAATTTACGAGCTCAAATGTATATAGAGTAGAAATATCAGAAGACTGTAGTAGGCCGGAAAGACCAAGTAGCAAGTGTGTGTCAGATTAGGGAGGGAGGGAGGGGGTTAATTCACTTTTGGTATGTACAGTTGGACATATGAATGGGTGGTACAGCCCAAGTGAAAGATGGTCAATTTCTGCCAATATCAAGTTCCTTATTAGTGCCAAATAGGAGACATCAGGGGCAGAAGTCAGTATTGAGGATGGTAATAAAAAGCAACTACCTGATAATAGACACTGGTTAGGTTAGGTTAAGTTAGGTGGGTTGGATTGGGTTAGGTTAGGTTAGGTGGGTTAGGTTTGGTTAGGTGGGTTAGGTTAGGTTAGGTTAGGTTAGGTGGGTTGGGTTGGGTTGGGTTGGGTTAGGTTAGGTTAGGTTTGGTTGGTAATTAGGAGGGGCAGAAGTCAGTATTGAGGATGGTAATAAAAAGCAAGTACCTGATAATAGACACTGGTTACTCAAATGTGACAAGCTTGTATCTTTCACCTGGGCTGTACCACCCATTAATCATGTGTCCAACTGTACATACATACATACATACATACATACATACATTGGAGTGCCTTGATTCCTCCAAAGTATGCCAGGAAACACACACAGGATCCACCAGTAAAATAACAAAAACAATGGTAGCCCAGCTGTTGTTGTTGTTGTTGTTGTTTGGAATAGTTTGGAGGAATCAAATGCTCCAGATCAACCTCCATTTATCCACCAAACACTGTAATTATGGATTGATTGGTTTATTGATATTTGGTGTGGTTTTTGCAATATCCTGTTGAGTGTGTGTGGGTTGGGGAGGATTAAGGGGGTGCTGGAATAGGGGGACAGGCTTGGGGGGTGTGTGTGCGTCAGTAGGGGGACAGGCTTTGGGGGGGTTTTTGGGGGGGTGCGGGAGTAGGGGGGACAGGCTTGGGGGGGGGGGGTGCGTCAGTAGGGGGGCAGGCTTGGGGGGGTTTTGGGGGCTGCTGGAGTAGGGGGGACAGGCTTGGGGGGGGGGGGCTGCAGGAGTAGGGGGGACAAGGCTTGGGGGGGGGGTTTAGAGGGGGAGTGCGGGAATAGGGGACAGGCTTCCTACCCACCCCCAAGCCTGTCCCCCCTATTCCTGCACCCCCCAAGCCTGTCCTTACTCCCGCACCCCCTTAAATAGAGAGAGAGAGAGGGAGAGAGAGAGAGAGAGAGAGAGAAAGGGAGAAAAGTGAGAGAGAGAGAGAGGGAGGAAGGGTTGGGGGGAGGAAGGTTATGATACAAGTAAATAACACAGTATTCTTTCTTTCATAAATTCATTCATTCCACTGTCCCTCCTTTCCTTCTATTTCCTTGATGTTTACTGTTCTGTGCTTACCCTCTGTTGGCTTGTGAGGTTGGGGTATGTTATGTTATCACTCCTTCCCTCTAGGTATATATAAAGTTTAGTCCAAAATAATATACTGTCCATTGTTGAACAGTTCTCAATGATATATCGGTATTCTGAGATATTTCTTAATTGGATTTGTTCTCCTTAGCAAGTGCAAATGTTACTGCAATCTGTGGCTCTTTTAGTAAGTGGAATAATGAGTGAACTGAACACAAATATCTCGGCAGAACACAAAATAATACTACCCACCTTACCCCCCACCTCTCTTATAGGCCATCACTATATAGTTTGATATTGTTTACATTTCCTAGGCGCCATAGTAAGTGGAATAACGAGTGAACTGAACGCAAACACAATGAGTATCTCGGCAGAACACAAACAGTATCCACCTTACTTCAACCTCTCTTAGGCCATCACTATATAGTTTGATATTGTTTACATTTCCTAGGCGCCATAGTACGTGTAATAACGAGTGAACTGAAACGCAAACACAATGAGTATCTCGGCAGAACACAAATAGTATCCACCTTACTTCAACCTCTCTTTAGGCCATCACTAGTCTCGTTTCAACTCTCATATGTTTTCTAGTCTGGAGCAGAGGACAGTAGTAGAGTTGCCGGATATTAATTAACTTTCAAATACCCCACTATTATTAACAGTTAGAGGGTTACACTCGTGATATATAATTTCTAACCAGAGTGTGAGGATCAGAAAGCTTCGAATCGCCTGGTATTGTTCATTTCCCCACCCAGTACACCTATAGAGGCTGAGTTCGAATGCAGGGTATGTGTATGTGTGTGTGTGGAGGAATAGTACTGGTGTGTGTGTGTGTGTTGTGTGTGTGTGTGGAGGGAATAGTACTGGTGTGTGTGTGTGGAGGGAATAGTACTGGTGTGTGTGTGTGTGTGTGTGTGTGTGTGTGTGTGGAGGGAATAGTACTGGTGTGTGTGTGTGGAGGGAATAGTACTGGTGTGTGTGGTGTGTGTGTGTGTGTGTGTCGTCTCTGGTCAGGGATTACTTATCACGAGTGTACAGTACCAATGAATTTGAGCACAAT
>JAWQEG010006021.1:0-35000 GCA_033782935.1 Petrolisthes cinctipes
TGAAGGGGGTAGGGGGAGGTGAAGGGGGGTAGGGGGAGGTTGGGGGGGTTTCAGCGTTGTTCAATTATTTGCTCCAATTAGGCTAGTCCCCCCTCCCCCCCCCAAGTATTAGATAACATACATACATACATACATACTATATACATACATACACACTCATACATACACACTATACATACATACATACACAACACATTCTGACATACATACTATACATACATACACACTATAACATACATATATACATACTATAACATACATACATACATATATACATACTATAACATACATACACTACTATAACATACATACATACACAACATATTCTGACATACACACATACATACATACATACTGTACATACATACTATAACACACACATACATACATACATACACTCATTCACACACATACATACACATACACACACTTACTCTCTCTAACACACACACACACACACACACATACACCTATATAGAAGGAGCTTGTATGTTTGTTTGTATAATTAATGTTTCTCTCTCTCTCTCTCTCTCTCTCTCTCTTCTCTCTCTCTCTCTCTCTCTCAATATATCACTTTTATCTACCCCTGTTATTTAATGAATGTTGACCCAAACATTTTGATACATTTAAATCCACTCAACTTACGGAAATTTGCAATGCCTCTCTCTCTCTCTCTCTCTCTCTCTCTCTCTCTCTCTCTCTCTCTCATTTGTACAGGATTTAATTAATGTTTCTCTCTCTCTCCTCTCTCTCATTAGTACAGTATCTAATGATCTCTCTCTCTCTCTCTCTCTCTCTCTCTCTCTCTCTCTCTCTCTCTCTCTCTCATTTGTATAGGATTTAATTAATGTTCTTTCTCTCTTTCCTCTCTCTCTCATTAGTACAGTATCTAATGATCTCTCTCTCTCTCTCTCTCTCTCCTCTCTCTCTCTCTCTCTCTCTCTCTCTCTCTCTCTCATTAGTACGATATTTAATGATCTCTCTCTCGCTCTCAGCGCCGTCTGTGTAAATAATAATAATAATAATAATAATTATAATAATAATAATAATAATAACAAAAATAATAATAATAATAACAATAATAATAATAATAATAACAATAACAATAATATAATAACAATATAACAATAATAAACATAATAATAATAATAATAATAACAATAATAATAATAATTAGATAATAATAATAAATAATAATAATAAACAATAATAATAATAATAATAATAATAATAACATACACACTCTATTCAAATCATAGGGAAAAGGAAATTATTATATGTGTGTGTGTGTGTGTGTGTGTGTGTGTGTGTGTGTGTGTGTGTGTGTGTGTGTGTGTATTATCGGTGGTAAATCTGGAGCAAATGATTCCTCCAAACTATTCCAAGCACACACACCACTCTTACACTCTCTCTCTCTCTCTCTCTCTCATCTCTAACAGACACACTCTTTCTCTCTAACACACCACACACACTTTTACTCTCTCTCTCTAACACACAACACTTTTCTCTCTCTAATACACACACACACTTTTACTCTCTCTCTAACACACACACTCTCTTAATCTCTCTCTAACACACACACACACTATATATATCTCTCTCTAACACACACACACACTATATATATCTCTCTCTAACACACACACACTCTTTCTTACTCTCTCTCTCTCTCTCTAACACCACACACACACTCTCTTACTCTCTCTCTCTAACACACACACACACACACTCTCTTAATCTCTCTCTAACACACACACACACACTCTTTCTTACTCTCTCTCTCTCTCTAACACACACACACACACACTCTCTTACTCTCTCTCTAACACACACACACACACACTCTCTTTCTTACTCTCTCTCTCTCTCTAACACACACACTCTCTTACTCTCTCCTCACACACACACTCTCTCTCTCTCTAACACACACTCTCTCTCTCTCTCTCTCTCTCTTACTCTGTTTCCTGGCCTATACTTTGGAGGAATCTAGTTGCTCCTAACCTTCAAATTGGTTACTATTAATTCCTCCAAACTTTCGATTATTTCAGATATAATTTTTTTAGGATTTATTTCGTGAATTTTTTTTTTTTTTTTTTTTTTTTTGGAGGAAATGTCTGTGTGCTCTCTCTCTCTCTTTCTCTCTCTCTTCATTCCAATCCACCTTCCCTCCTCTCTCTCTTTCTCTTTTCTCACTCTCTCTCTTCATTCCAATCCACCTTCCCTCTCCTCTCTCTCTCTCTTCTCTTTCTCCTTCTCTCTCACTCTCTTCATTCCAAACCCACCCCCTCTTTCTCTCACTCTCTCTCTCTCTCCATTCCAACCCACCCCTCACTCTCTCTCTCTCATCCCTCTTTCTCTCTCTCTCCATCCCAATCCACCCCCTCCTCTCTCTCTCTCTCTCTCCATCCCAACCCACCTCCTCCTCTCTCTCTCTCTCTCTCTTTCTCCTTCTCTCTCCTCCCCTCTTCACTCTCTCTCTCTCTCCCAACCCACCCCCTCCTCTCTCTCTCCCAACCCAATCCACCCCCTCCTCTCTCTCTCTCTCCCAACCCACCCCCTCCTCTCACTCTCTCTCTCCATCCCAACCCACCCCCTCCTCTCTCTCTCTCAGCACCAATAGCGTAGGAGAGGGTATTTCTGGCCGACGTGTCACTATATCTACGTCAATTTAAAAGGTGTGAATTGAATGTGACGAGGCAAGAGTGACAAGTCAACAAGAACACACACACACACACACACACATATCTTCCTTTAAATTAATGACGTTTATTCATTTATCTATCTATATATTTTTATTATTTATTATTATTATTATTATTATTATTTTATATATTGTTATTATTATTATTTTTTTTTCATTATTTTTTTTTAATTATTAATTATTATTATTTATTATTTGCTAGTCAGTTTTATCTATATTTTACAACACACACACACACACACATATTTTACAACACACACACACACATACACATATTTTACCCACACACACACACATATTTTACAACACACACACACACACATATATTTTACAACACACACACACACACACATATATTTTACAACACACACACACACACACACATATATTTTACAACACACACACACACACATATTTTACAACACACACACACATATATATATTTTACAACACACACACACACGCACACATATATTTTACAACACACACACACATATTTTACAACACACACACATTTTACAACACACACACACACACACACATTCTGTACTATTACTACTACTACCCTAACTATTACTATTTCTACTACTACTACCACTAACCACACACACAACTACCACTAACCACACACACAAACTACCACTAACCACTCAAACTACTACCACTAACCATTCAAACTACTACCACTACCACTAACGACTCAAATTACTACTACTACTACCACTCAAACTACTACCACTACCACTCAAACTACTACCACTACCACTACCACTCAAACTACTACCACTAACCACTCAAACTACTACCACTACCACTAACCACTCAAACTACTACCACTAACCACTCAAACTAATACTACTGCCACTAACCACTCAAACTACTACTACTACTACCACTAACCAAACACAACTACTACTACCACTAACCACACACACAAACTAGGCTACCACTAACAGTAACCACTACGAACCTATCACACAACTACCACTAACCACTCAAACTACTACATTACCACTAACTACCACATACCACTAACCACCACCAACTACTACTACTACCACTAACCACACACTCAAACTACTACCACTACCACTAACCACTCAAACTACTACCACTACCACTAACCACACACACAAACTACCACTAACCACTCAAACTACTACCACTACCACTAACCACACACAACTACTACTACTACCACTAACCACCACACACACAAACTAGGCTACCACTAATACTAACCATTACAAACTATCACACTAACTACCACTAACCACCACCAACCAATACTACTACTACCACTAACCACTACGAACTACCACTAACCACCACCAACTACTACTACCACTAACCACACACTAACCAATACTACCACTAACCATAAACAACCATACAAACTACCACTAACCATAATAACTACCACAACTACTACCTAAACTACAACTTTCTACCAACCACACACTAACCATGACTACCACTACCCACTATATCCTTTCACAAACCAACACAAACATACATACAAACCAACACACACACATACAAACACACACACACACACACACAAATCAACTAACACACACACACACACAAACATATATACAAACCAACACACACACAAATCAACCCATACACACACACACACAAATCAACCAACACACACACACACATACAAACCAACCAACATACACACACACACACCAACCAACCAACACACACACATATAAACACACACACACAAACATATATACAAACCAACACACACACACACACACACATATAAACACACACACACAAATCAACCAACAAACACACACATACAGATATAAACACACACACACGCTAGGCTATAGATAAATTTCCCAAGATATAATTATGGAAAAAAAACCCACACACACACAACCCCCCCCCCCCCTCGAAAAAAAACACACACAACTCCCCCCCCCGAAAAAAAACACACAAAACCAAATAATAATAATAATAAAAACACAAACACACACAATACCAAATAATAAATAAAAACACACAAACACACACACAAAACCAAATAACAATAAATAAAAACACACACACACACACACACACAAACAAACATTAAATTCAACATACCTGCTTTACACGGATCCAAATAAATATCTTCAGAGATTTTATTAGGAAAAGCTGAATTAATTAGCTCTTCAACCGAAAATTTGTTGTTGTTGTTGTTGATATTGTAGTTGTTGTTGTTTATTTTGATGCTGTTGTTGTTGTTGTTGTTTTGGCTGATACGTTTACTATTGTAGTCCCTCGTAGGACCACCACACACAGGGCTACGAGGAGGACCGAACCCCGCATGACCGGCCGGTGAAGAAGGGGTCAGGTCAACATGGGAGACATTAGGTCAACTGGGAATGACAAGGGAGGGTTGCCGCCAGTTAAGAGGTCACCAGGAACACCGGAGCGAACGTCCTCCCCTCACCACGTCTACCTCGGCACTGGCGCTCATACCCGCCTCTCCCAGTATATAAACACCCCACCACCAGCACTATTTACCCATTAATGTCTAAATAACTCCTAAATACAACACCGTAATGCCTTCCGCTACACATATACACATACATGGATATATAATGACTTAGATGTATACAATAGGTGCCATCGGAAGTATCTATTAATGATCGGATTAGTGTATAAAGTTTGTGTTATGTTTCCCGAATGCCACCTGACCCTAAGCAGCGCACGCAGCCTTCTGGGTACTACTAGCCTAATATTTATTTATTTATTTATTTATTTAATTCTACTTGTCCTTCTTTACTCCTTCTATTTGTCCTACTCCTTGTCCTTGTCCTTCTCCTTCTATTTGTCCTTCTCTCCTTGTCCTACTCCTTCTATTTGTCCTGCTCCTTGTCCTTGTCCTACTCCTTGTCCTACTTGTCCTTCTCCCCTTGTCCTACTCCTTATCCTACTTGTCCTTCTCTTTCTGTTTGTCCTTCTTTCCTTGTCCTACTCCTCCTATTTGTCCTACTCGTTGTCCTTGTCTTTCTCCTTCTATTTGTCCTTCTCTCCTTGTCCTACTCCTTCTATTTGTCCTTCTCTCCTTGTCCTACTTCTACTATTTGTCCTTCTTTACTCCAACTTGTCCTACTCTCCTTGCCCTACTCTCCTTGTCCTACTTGTCCTTCTCTCCTTCTCCTTCTCCTTATATTTGTCCTTCTCTCCTTGTCCTACTCCTTCTATTTGTCCTTCTCTCCTTGTCCTTCTCTTTCTGTTTGTCCTTCTCTCCTTGTCTTTCTCTTTCTATTTGTCCTACTCCTTGTCCTTGTCCTACTCCTTATCCTACTTGTCCTTGTCCTTCTACTTGTCCTTCTCTCCTTGTCCTTCTCTCCTTGTCCTTGTCCAACTCCTTGTCCTACTTGTCCTTCTCTCCTTGTCCTTCTCTTTCTACTTGTCCTACTCCTTGTCCTTGTCCTACTCCTTATCCTACTTGTCCTTCTCTCCTTGTCCTACTCCTTCTATTTGTCCTTCTCTCCTTGTATTTGTCCTTCTATTTGTCCTTCTCCTTCTATTTGTCCTTCTCTCCTTGTCCTTCTCTTTCTATTTGTCCTTCTCTCATTGTCCTACTCCTTCTATTTGTCCTTTTCTCCTTGTCCTAGTCCTTCTATTTGTCCTTCTCTCCTTGTCCTTCTCTCATTGTCCTACTCCTTCTATTTGTCCTTCTCTCCTTGTCCTTCTTCTATTTGTCCTTCTCTCATTGTCCTACTCCTACTATTTGTCCTTCTTTACTCCAACTTGTCATACTCCTTGTCCTACTCTCCTTGTCCTACTCCTTGTCCTACTCCTCCTTGTCCTTCCTTACTTCCTTACTCCTACTTGTCCTTCTCCTTGTTATCCTTCTTGTCCTTCCCTACTCCTCCTTGTCCTTCCTTATTTCCTTACTCCTCCTTGTCCTACTCCTCCTTGTCCTTCCTTATTTCCTTACTCCTACTTGTCCTTCCCTACTCCTCCTTCTCCTTGTCCTTCCCTTTTCCACTTCCTTCTCCTTGTCCTTCCTTCTTCCTCTTCCTTCTCCTTGTCCTTCCCTCTTCCTCTTCCTTCTCCTTGTCCTTCCCTCTTCCTCTTCCTTCTCCTTGTCCTTCCTTCTTCCTCTTCCTTCTCCTTGTCCTTCCCTACTCCTCCTTCTCCTTGTCCTTCCCTACTCCTCCTTCTCCTTGTCCTTCCCTTTTCCACTTCCTTCTCCTTGTCCTTCCTTCCTCCACTTCCTTCTCCTTCCCTCCTCACTTCCTCCTACTTGTCCTTCGCTCCTATTCCTCCTCCTTCTCCTTGTCCTTCCTCTTCCTCTACCTTCTCCTTGTCCTTCTTCCCTCCTTCTCCTCCTTGTCCTTCCTCACTTCCTTCTCCTTGTCCTTCCTTCTTCCTCCTCCTTGTCCTTCCTTACTTCCTTCCTTCCTTCCTTCCTTCCTTCCTTATTCCCTGTTATCTATCCTTCCTTCCTTCCTTCCTTCTTCCCTATTATCCTTCCTTCCTTCACCCTTTCCTTCCTTACGCTCCATTATCTTTCTGTCCTTCCTTCCTTCCTTCCTTCCTTATTCCCTGTTATCCTTCCTTCCTTCCTTCCTTCCTTCCTTATTCCCTGTTATCCTTCCTTCCTTCCTTCCTTCCTTCCTTATTCCCTGTTATCCTTCCTTCCTTCCTTCCTTCCTTCCTTATTCCCTGTTATCCTTCCTTCCTTCCTTCCTTCCTTCCTTATTCCCTGTTATCCTTCCTTCCTTCCTTCCTTCCTTCCTTATTCCCTGTTATCCTTCCTTCCTTCCTTCCTTCCTTCCTTCCTTCCTTCCTTATTCCCTGTTATCCTTCCTTCCTTCCTTCCTTCCTTCCTTATTCCCTGTTATCCTTCCTTCCTTCCTTCCTTCCTTCCTTATTCCCTGTTATCCTTCCTTCCTTCCTTCCTTCCTTCCTTATTCCCTGTTATCCTTCCTTCCTTCCTTCCTTCCTTCCTTATTCCCTGTTATCCTTCCTTCCTTCCTTCCTTCCTTCCTTCCTTCCTTCCTTCCTTATTCCCTGTTATCCTTCCTTCCTTCCTTCCTTCCTTCCTTATTCCCTGTTATCCTTCCTTCCTTCCTTCCTTCCTTCCTTATTCCCTGTTATCCTTCCTTCCTTCCTTCCTTCCTTCCTTATTCCCTGTTATCCTTCCTTCCTTCCTTCCTTCCTTCCTTATTCCCTGTTATCCTTCCTTCCTTCCTTCCTTCCTTCCTTATTCCCTGTTATCCTTCCTTCCTTCCTTCCTTCCTTCCTTATTCCCTGTTATCCTTCCTTCCTTCCTTCCTTCCTTCCTTATTCCCTGTTATCCTTCCTTCCTTCCTTCCTTCCTTCCTTCTTTATTCCCTGTTATCCTTCCTTCCTTCCTTCCTTATTCCCTGTTATCCTTCCTTCCTTCCTTCCATCCTTATTCCCTGTTATCTATCCTTCCTTCCTTCCTTCTTTATTCCCTGTTATCCTTCCTTCCTTCCTTCCTTCTTTATTCCCTGTTATCCTTCCTTCCTTCCTTCCTTATTCCCTGTTATCCTTCCTTCCTTCCTTCCATCCTTATTCCCTCTTATCTATCCTTCCTTCCTTCATTATTCCCTGTTATCCCTCCTTCCTTCCTTCCTTCCTTATTCCCTGTTATCCTTACTTCCTTCCTTCCTTCATTATTCCATACATTATTCTACTAAATCATCTCCCGCCTAGTTTGGATATTTTAAGTCCTTCCTTCTTCCTCTTCCTTCTCCTTGTCCTTCCTTCCTCCACTTCCTTCTCCTTCCCTCCTCACTTCCTCCTACTTGTCCTTCACTCCTATTCCTCCTCCTTCTCTTTGTCCTTCCTTCCTTACTTCCTTCCTTCCTTCCTTCATCTCTAGTTCTCCTTAATCCTTCCTTCCTTCCTTCCTTATTCCCTGTTATCTTTCCTGTCCTTCCTTCCTTATTCCCTGTTATCCTTCCTTCCTTCCTTATTCCCTGTTATCCTTCCTTCCTTCCTTATTCCCTGTTATCCCTCCTTCCTTCCTTATTCCTTGTTATCCTTCCTTCCTTCCTTCCTTCATTATTTCCTGTTATCCTTCCTTCCTTCCTTATTCCCTGTTATCCTTCCTTCCTTCCTTCCTTATTCCTTCCTTCCTTCCTTCCTTCCTTCCTTATTCCCTGTTATCCTTCCTTCCTTCCTTCCTTATTCCTTCCTTCCTTCCTTCCTTCCTTATTCCCTGCTATCCTTCCTTCCTTCCTTATTCCTTCCTTCCTTCCTTCCTTATTCCCTGCTATCCTTCCTTCCTTCCTTATTCCCTGTTATCCTTTCTTCCTTCCTTCCTTATTCCCTGTTATCCTTCCTTCCTTCCTTCCTTATTCCCTGTTATCCTTCCTTCCTTCCTTTCTCCCTATTATCCTTCCTTCTTTCCTTCCTTCATTATTCCATACATTATTCTA
The DNA here is from genome assembly GCA_033782935.1 of Petrolisthes cinctipes. NCBI lineage: Eukaryota > Metazoa > Arthropoda > Malacostraca > Decapoda > Porcellanidae > Petrolisthes > Petrolisthes cinctipes. Next base: position 9,133 of record JAWQEG010006021.1, read on the forward strand.
CTAAATCATCTCCGGCCTAGTTTGGATATTTTAATTAGCGTCCCGTTGTTGTTATCGTTGTTGTTGTTGTTACGATGAATATTTTGCATTTTACACGACACGCATTTTGATATTATTTACATATTATTTCTATAAAGATATTTTATGTATTAGTTTAAACAGTTTAATAATTAGTTTATTATACCTTTTATTTGCATATAGACCGAAATTATATAATACGTTTAATTATTAGTTAATTATACCACAAGCTGAATTTAACTTGTTAACAATAAATAAATGAATGAATAGATAAATAAATAAATAAATAGAGTTATGTTCACTGTCTTTAACTCTCACTAAATCATTCGTGTGTGGTTTGTGTCAAAAAAATTTACTATATAAATAAATAAATATTATAAATTAGACGATAAATATTAGGCCTACCCACAGAGCTACAAACATAGAGCGATCGACCCTCTGTGTTATTAGATGGGGGAGGAGTGTCATCACAGTCGATCGCTCTATGTGTATAGCTCTCTGTGCTTTGAACTCCCGTACGTACTTGTATAGTATGTTTCTATCCACAGTTATTGACATTTCCCTGATTTGTAAAGCATTGTATCTTGTTATTTAATTATGCAGGTTTTGTTAATTCAATTAACAAGGCTCAGATAATGTCCATACGGAAAATTATGCAAAGAAATTAAACTTAAATTGGTTTATTAAACAAGACAAATATATATAACTGTAATCTGTCTCCCTCTCCCTCCACTTACCTTACATACATACATACATATTACTCTAGTGTGACATACATACATATTACTCTTTCTTTCTTGTCTTTCTTGTAAATGTTGTGAGGCAATTCCTCAGAGCAATGGTGTTCCAACACTCCTTCCAAGCCTGGTATCCCTTCGTTGCAGGTCCACCTGGTCCGGTAATGAATTTGTAACTGCTCTGCAGAGTGATGTATAACCAGGCACTGGTGGTTCATCCGGTACTGTCCTCAGTACGCTATCCAGTTGGGTTTTGAAGGAGTCCACGGAGCAGCCAGTAAGGTCCCGAATTCTTCTTGGTAGGCAGTTGAAGATTCTTGGGCCATTGTAGGGCAGACTGGATGATAGGAGAGTCTTGATCCTCGCTGGTGCTTGTGATGGTGGTATTTTTCTAACACACTTGCGGCCAGTCCTCTGGTTGAATTGTGGTTCCACCTCATTTATGTTAGAAGGGCTGGGTACCAGTTTTTCAAGTGCCTTCCATGTGTAGGTGATGATGTATCTCTCTCTCCGTCGTTGCTGAGAATACAACCCCAGTCTTTTTAGTCGTTCCCAATAGGAGAGTTCTTTCATGGCCTTTACTTGCCTGGTGTATGCTCTCTGTACGGACTCGAGGGCTTGTATGTCCATAGCCATGTGTGGGGACCAGAGCTGACTGCAATAGTCCAGGACAGGTTGTACAAGTGCCCTCCACAGAGTCAGCATGCAATCCTTCTCCCGGGAGTAGAAAGTTCTAAGGATCCACCCAGCAATTCTTCTGGCCTTCTTGATGGTTTGCTCTATGTGGTGCTTGAAAGTACCATCATCACTTAGGTAGACCCCAAGGCATTTTGCGTGAGGGCTTGTATCAATTGTCTGGTTATCACTTGTGACCAGATAAGTGTTGTTGAGGATCTCATGATTGGTACCACTTCTGAGTAGCTGGAACTTGTCACCATTGAATATCATGTTATTTTCCTTTGCCCAGCCATAGACTCTGCCGAGATCCTCTTGGAGCAGCTTAACATCTTCGCTGGTTCCAATACTTTTGCAGATATTGGTGTCATCGGCGAAAGAGGCAAGTGTTGAGTGTACGATTCCCTTGTCTATGTCCCCGATCATTATTAAGAACAGTAGGGGTCCTAAAACAGAGCCTTGGGGGACACCACTCACAACACTGTGTTCCGCAGATACGGTACCGTTTGCCACTATGGACTGGTATCTTCTTGTAAGGAAGTTGTTAATCCACACTCCTATTTTCCCAGCTATGCCCAGGTGTCTAAGCTTGTGCAGAAGGATCCCGTGGTCAACCTTGTCAAAGGCTTTGGCAAAGTCAAGGAAGGCGGTGTCGACATTGTTGCCCTCTGCTAAGTGGTGAAGTAGTTTGTCATGGTGAGCGAGGAGTTGGGACAAGCAAGACCTTCCTTTACGAAATCCGTGTTGACCAGCATTGAGTAGATTTCTTTCTTCAAGGAAGGCATAAATTCTATTTCTAATAATCTTTTCAAAAATTTTCACTGTATGTGAGGTTAGAGCAACTGGTCTGTAGTGTTTTGCTAAACCCTTAGCTCCTCCTTTGTGAATTGGGGTTATTGTCGCTTTCCTTGCTTCTAAAGGTACTGTCCCTGTGTCGAGGGAATGGCGCCACAGTATATACAAGGGGCGTGCTAGAGCATCTTTGCATTTGATTAGGACATTGGTAGGTATGCCATCTGGGCCTGGTGCTGAGTTTGGTTTCAGCTCCTCAATTGCCGCAATGATGTCTTGTTCCGAGAATTCGATGTTCTTCAATGTGGTGGGGTCTTCAGATATCTGTGGTGAGTTGAAGAAGGTCCCTGGATCTATTATCTTCTTTGTTTCTTCGGGTTCGCTGAACACAGACTGGTATTGTTCCGCTAGAAGTTTACATATTTCCTCAGGGTCTTCTTTCATCTCACCTTCGGGTGTTACCAGGGGTCCGATTGGGCTGCACTTCTTTAGGAATCTCTTAGCATAATTAAAGAAGTAACTGGGGTTTTGTTTGATATTTGCAATTGCATTGTTTTCTTCTCTCATTCTTTGCTGTTCATGGGAGTTTTGGAGGCTTTTTTCTATTTCCATCACTTGGGACAAAATTGCTTGTTTTTTCTTGTCACTCCTAGTACTATGTAATTTCTTATTAAGTTTAGTCCTTTTCCTCATGAGAGTTTTCCTGTCCCGGGGTATTGTTGTTCTTCTAAGTCCCTGTTTTTTCCTTAGTGGTATGTGACTTTTGCAGATGTGAAATATGGTTGATGACATGGTTTCCATCATACTGTCTGCATCTTTGTTTTGTAGTATCTTGTTCCATTCCACTGTGGCCAGAGAGGATTGTAGTCCTTCCCAATCAACTTTGTTGCAATTGAAGTTGAGGGTTCTAAATCCTTCTTCGTTAGTTTCTTGCCTCAGCGTCTTCTTACCTAATTTCCTTCTAGTCAGAGATACCGTGATGAGGTTGTGATCCGAAATATCTGTTTTTTCGGCTCTGTACCCGTGTATTATTTCCTGGTTGTTTGTTAAGAGGAGGTCAAGGATGTTGTTTCCTCTGGTTGGTGTGGTAATTTCTTGACTTAAGAAGAGTTGCTCTATGAGGTCTTGTAAAGCTCTAGTGTGACATACATACATACACACATATTCTAGTGTGACATACATATATACACACATATTACTCTAGTGTGACATACATACATTCATACTGAACAATGTGAACATAAAATACTGATCATAATAGAGATTAAGTACGTTGTATATATATATTATAAGAAGGTGACTGTGGATGAGAGCCAACGATAGTTTTGTTTATCTAACTCATTTCACCTATTAACCGAAATGTATTTATATTTAATCAGCCATTCACTGATATATCGGTTAAAGAAATACTTATTCATATATTGTGAGTCACTATAATGTAGTTAATATACCATATCATCAATAAAAGACCGAATAAATGAAACAATATCTTACCCTGGCATAAAAGCTACCAGGGCTGGCGGGTTGAGGGAAAGGGCTACTTATCATGGCCGCCAACCCACTTCCGGTGGTGACACGCCAGGGGGGGGGGTTAAGCGCTCTATGTGTGTAGCTCTGTGGGCCTACCTCAATGGTGTTCGTAAACTAATTCATAGAAATTAAATACGGATAAAATTAACGACAATCAACTTAATTAATGATCATAGTCAATTAAAATATTATACAAAGTAACATAATTATAGAACAAATATATGAAAAGGTCAATTAATCCATATATAATCTATGTAATAGCTTTTTTTAAGTAGGCTAAGATAACAGGACACATTTCCATATCTAAACCCTACATGGATATAACTAGACACGATAGGGATGCCAGCCAGGGTTTGCTATTTTCAAGCCAATTTGGGCTGATTATATATTTTGAATTTTTTTCTTAGACTTTTGCATGGGGGGATTAATAATAGTTACCAGGAAATACATCTACCGAGGGAAAATGTTTGATATTATTTTAATCTTAATAAGGACTCTGTAATCGTGTAGTTCTGTTAATTTTAATTTTTTTTTTTTTAATACCTCAACCTTGGGGCTGTAGGGTGTCAGTAGCCCGTGACTCTTGTGAGGCCCCGAGATTATTGGGTGTCGCACCAGATGAGACAGTGGAGCTTCGTGGTGATGTTGGTACTGTAGTTTCTCTTCTGTCCCACTAGTAGATGACCCACACCTTATTTATACACGTCACTATACAGGAGACAAGAGGAGTTACACACACACACACACACACCAGATGAGACAGTGGAGCTTCGTGGTAATATTGGTACCGTAGCTTCTCTTCTGTCCCACTAGTAGATGACCCACACCTTATTTATACACGTCACTATAAAGGAGACAAGAGGAGTTACACACACACACACACACTAGATGAGACAGTGGAGCTTCGTGGTAATGTTGGTACTGTTGCTTCTCTTCAGTCTCACTAGATGACCCACACTTTATTTATACACGTCACTATACAGGAGACAAGTGGAGTTACACACAACAGAATTACAGGTATCAGATAAAGTTGAATTAATAGCAGTAGATATTATAACACCAGAAGAAGTAATTACTGTTGCTACATTATATATGCCACCAAAGACAAGAACATGGGATAATAATGAATATTTAGAACTAATAAATTTCACAGAGAAGAACCTCAAAGAAATGTTACAAAGGATGGAAGACAAATCTCAAAGGTTAATATTAACAGGAGACTTTAACACCAATATAGATTGGAGAAATTATGAAGCAAAGGCAACAGAAAACCAATGGAATAGTAAATTACTAGATTTAATTCAAGACTTCTTGTTAACGCAACATATTACTAATAATACAAGAATAAGAGGAACGGATGAACCATCACTATTAGACTTAATATTTACTAGAAATGAAAATGAAATTAATAATATAGAATATAAACCACCATTAGGAAAAAGTGATCATGTTGTAATAAAGTGGGATTTCATAATATCATATGATATAGTAGAAGTCGAAGATAAACCAAACAAAATACAAAACTTTAAAAAAGGAAACTACAATGAATTAAAAAAGTATTTCAGAAATATTAATTGGAACGAAATGATAGACGTTGATAACATAAATGATCAATATTCAAATTTTTGCAAAATATATCAGGATGGAGTGAATAAATACATCCCAAACAAGAAACCACAAACTAACAGAATCAAACAATGGTTTAATGGCAAATGTATAGAAGCCAAGAAAAAGAGAGACACCTTATGGAACAGATTCAGAAGACATGGAAGTGAAAGAACATATAATAAATATAAAAGTGTAAGAAATGAATATACCAAGATAAGAAGAGAAGCCCAAGTGGAATACCAAAAAGATATTATTAATAAAAGTAAGGAACAACCAAAACTATTCTACAGTTACATCAAAAGCAAAACAAAAATAAAGGACAAAATTCAAAACATAATGGATGAAGGAAAAATATATACAGAAGAAAAAGAAATTTGTGAAATATTAAATACAAAATTTCAGTCGGTATTCACTAAGGAAAATGTATTCACACCAGAAGAAAATACGAACACAAACACGTATGAACTAAAAGAGTTTGAGGTGAGCAGATTAGAAATAGAGAAAGAGTTAGAAGCTGTGGATAAAACTAAAGCAAGTGGACCTGATGAAATTTCATGTTGGGTATTAAAAGAATGTGCTAAAGAACTAAGTAAGCCATTATTTATAATATTTCAAAACTCATTACAACAAGGAAAATTACCAGAAAGTTGGAAGCAAGCAAATATAGTCCCATTATTTAAGAAAGGAAATAGACAAGACCCACTTAACTATAGACCAGTATCACTAACAAGTGTAGTATGTAAAATTATGGAAAAAATTATAAGAAAAAATTGGGTTGAACACCTGGAGAAAAATGATATGATAACAGAGAGACAATTTGGGTTTAGGAAGGAAAGATCATGTGTTACAAACTTACTAAGTTACTATACGAGAATATCAGAAAAAATACAAGAAAGAGAAGGATGGGTGGATAGTATTTACCTAGACTTTAAAAAAGCCTTTGACAGAGTTCCACACAAAAGACTTATATGGAAATTACAACATAAAGGAGGAGTGAACGGAAAACTACTAAAATGGATGGAAGATTTCCTTGAAGGAAGAAAAATGAGAACAGTACTAAGAGGGAACTATTCTCCATGGCTGAAGGTGATAAGTGGAGTTCCTCAAGGCTCAGTATTGGCACCAATAATGTTCTTAATATATATAAATGATATAGAAGTAAATAGTACAGATGGCACTTACATGAATATGTTTGCTGATGATGCAAAGGTACAAAGAACAATTAATAATGAAGACTGCTGTAAAAAGTTACAAGATGACTTGGACAAAATGGTAGAGTGGAGTAATAAATGGCAGATGGAGTTTAATGCAGATAAATGTCATGTTATAAAGTTTGGAAAAAGTGAGAAAAGACCAAATTGGCAATACAAACTTGGAAACAAAATATTAAATGAAGCAGAGAAAGAAAGAGACTTAGGGGTAATGATAAATAAGAAATTAACACCAGATGATCATATAAATGAAAAAGTGAGAAGCATGTATGCATTGTTAGCAAATATGAGAGTGGCCTTCACTTATATAGATGAAGAAATGGTCAAGAAAATAATAACATCCTTTATAAGGCCTACCTTAGAATATGCTGCAGTAGTATGGAACCCACATTTAAAGAAACATATCACTAAATTAGAAAAAGTACAAAGAGCAGCAACAAGATGGCTACCAAGTCTAAGAGAACTAAGCTATGAAGAAAGACTAAAGAAACTAAAATTACCTAAACTAGAAGAAAGACGAAAGAGAGGAGATATGATTATGGTTTACAAATGTGTCACAGAAAAAGAAAAGATAGATATAGATAACTTATGTCAACAAGGAATACCTACAATGAGAGGACACAGTAAGAAATTAATTAAAAGAAGAGGAGATAAAGATGTACAGAAATATAGCTTTCCAAATAGAGTAATAGACGAATGGAACAAATTACCAGAAGAAGTGGTGTGTGTCAAAAACATACATAACTTTAAAGAAAAATATGATAATTGTGATTTAAAATACGGGACATTACGAGCTTGACTCAATCCTGTAAAGATACAAATAAGTAAGAACAAATAGGTAAGAACAGTGGAGCTTCAGGGTAATGTTGGTACTGTAGCTTCTCTTCTGTCCCACTAGATGACCCACACCTTATTTACACACGTCACTATCAGGATAGGGAAGCTACACCGTCACTCACAGCTCTTGACGACGATGTAGGGGGTATTTTCTTGACGTGTCGGCGTAGCTAGGATAATTGACGAACAGCTGGACCCAGTTCGAACACCTCTGAAAAATCTCTTGGACTCTAACCATGGCCCTTAAATTAAGGGGGAAGTTTTGTATTGGTAATTCTGGAGCAACTAAATCCTCCAAACTATTCCAAGCAACAGAACACCATTACTTTTGCTAATTTGGTCCTGTTTCCTGGCATATTTTGGAGGAATCATTAAGGCACTTCAAAGTACCAAAAGCAATTACCCCCTTAAATTACCCCTCGCAGTCCGTCTAAATAAAAATAAGATCAATTTCAATATAGATGGTGTTTCATGGTAATATTTGAAGGACTCATTTAATACCTCCAATATTCAGCTGACTACATTACAGCGGGGTACCTTGAATAAAACGAAGAAAATATAACTAGAAATTAAGGGGTTAATAAAGTTATAGGATGATTTAGTAGCGAATAAAAATATGTAATTATGTCTATTTATTAGTTATTATTCCTTCTATCAGTGTGGGCAGAAGGAATAAATAATTGGGCTAGTTTTATACACCATACATGTGACCGGCGGGGCATATGGCGGGAAAATCAGTGTTACCAACGAGGAACAACAACACCACCACCCAATGTTGCCAGGTGGTGGTGGTGGTGCAGGGAAATTATTTTATTAGTTTTAAGGAAATTTTGAAGTCAACACAGGGAAATAATTACTTAAATATTATTCAAGAAAGTAAACAACAAGGAAATATATATCTACTAGGGGAATAAATAGAGTAAACAGGTAATTATTGAGGTAAAAAAGGGAAATTCTAAAGGGTAATGTTGACAAGTAGATCTGGCAACACTTTCACTCAGAGGAAGGAGAAGGTAATGGCGGTTGGTCGTATTATTAGTTTGTCATTATTGGGTTCTTCTTTGTGGTCCAAGGCCTGTGTGAGGGGAACGGGAGTGTGGCAGGTGGGACAATGAACACTACTATATTATTCACTATACATATAACACACCATTAATAAATATAACACGCTATATTCACCATAAATATATATAGCTATACCGGTAATCACCATTAATAAATATAACACTATACCTAATAATCACCGTCAATAAATATAACATGCTATAATCACCATAAATAAATATAACACTATAATCATCATAAATAAATATGGTAAAGGTACAGAAGTGGACTTACTGTATAATAAATATTTTACTGTCATTACCTACTATTTTGGACCATTCTAAGACACTTTTCTTCTATGGTTTTTCTTCCTCAAATGCCCCGTTGTCGAGATATGCCCCATTCCCAATACCCATAGAAACATGGGGGGCCCGATGGGAATCGGGGGTTGACGGGTGGGGGAAACACGCATTTTACTATTGTTCTGCCTTTATAATACACTTCCTACCTTAATTAACGTCGTATATAGTGATATTGTAGTATTATAGTAACAATATGGTATCAAGTGAGTTCCCCTAACGTGTCGAGCTCCTTTCCACTCCTTTTTTGCGTGCCGGAGCTCCGGCCTACGGCCTTCGCTCCTGAATTGCCCATAAAATAATCTTGTATATGTCCGGACCAAGGGAATGGTAAATCCGTCGTTGGTGTGGGATACAGTTTTTGTATACGTATTTCATGTTTCCCCCACCCGTCAACCCCCGATTCTTATCGGGCCCCCCATGTTTCTATGGGTATTGGGAATGGGGCATATCTTGAAAACGGGGCATTTGAGGAAGAAAAACCATAGAAGAATAGGGTAAAAGTGTCTTAGAATGGTCCTAAATAGTGGGTAATGACAGTAAAATATTTATTATACAGTAAGGTCCACTTCTGTACTAAAACCATAAATATAACACTAATATCACCATAAATAAATATAACACTAATATCACCATAAATAAATATAACACTATAATCATCATCAATAAATATAACACTATAATCACCATAAATAAATAAAACACTATAATTAATAATATAAATAGTGTATTTGGGAGGAGGGGTTGAAATAATAATGTTGGACCGGCATATTCAAGAACATACATACATACATACAGCCGCTAACCAAAAAAGTTTCGTTACCCCCTTGGCTGACAGGAAGACGACAATGTTAAGGTGGTAATTCTTTTTTGTTACATTGGAGGGTATTTATTGAAAGAATTACCGTTTTGTAGCAGTGTTGCCAGATCCGGCTGGGTCCCAGTATTTTGCCCCGGTCGTTTATTGTACTTTATCACGATTATTTCCCGGTAGTTTGCCCAGGTTAGGTCCCGGTAGTCTGCCCAGGTTAGGTCCCGGTAGTCTGCCCAGGTTATATCCCGGTAGTCTGCTGTGGTCTAGGTTAGGTCAGGTAAGGTCAGGCTAATTTCAAAATGCTCCATTTGAATATGCCCCATCTTGGAAATGGGGCATTTGTGGAGGAAATGCCATAGAAGAAAATAGTCTTAGAATGGTCTAAATAAGTGGGTAATGAAGGTAGAAAAACCGTACCCAATAACGGTAATTCTTTCAATATTTACCCATTGGAGTGCCTTGATTCCTCCAAAGTATGCCAGGAAACAAGACCATATGAACAAAAAATAATGGTGTTCTGTTGCTTGGAATAGTTGTTTGGAGGATTCATTTACTCCAGATCTACAAAAAAAAAAAATACTTCCCCCCCTTAAAGATATGCTGAACGATAGGACAAACTGGTGTATATCGAGTTGGTAACGAAACAGTGTGAGGTTAAAAAAATAATGGTGTTCTGTTGCTTGGAATAGTTGTTTGGAGGATTCATTTACTCCAGATTTACAAAAAAAAAAAAAAAAAAAATCCCCCTTAAAGATATGCTGAACAATCGGACAAACTGGTGTGTGACGAGTTGGTAACGAAACAGTGTGAGGTTAAAAAAATAATGGTGTTCTGTTGCTTGGAATAGTTGTTTGGAGGATTCATTTACTCCAGATTTACAAAAAAAAAAAAAAAATTCCCCCTTAAAGATATGCTGAACGATCGGACAAACTGGTGTATATCGAGTTGGGAACGAAACAGTGTGAGGTTCATTTTCACAAACCACAAATCGGAAGTCATGGAAAATGAAGCTAACCCTATCTTGTTACCAACCCCCAATACACCAGTTTGTCCAATCGTTCAGCATATCTTTAAGCGGGAAGTTTTTTTTTGTTTGTAAATCTGGAGTAAGTGAATCTTCCAAACAACTATTCCAAGCAACAGAACACCATTATTTTTTGTTCATATGGTCTTGTTTCCTGGCATACTTTGGAGGAATCAAGGCACTCCAATGTAACAAAAAAAAAAAAAGAATTACCACCTTAACACTGTCTTGGTCTTCCTGGCAGCCAAGGGGGTGGTGAAACTTTGGTTAGCGGCTGTACGATGGTGTGGTACCGGTACGATGACTCCATAGACAAACAATAGAGGGTAAAATTGGAAAATGCCCTATCTTGGAAATGGGGCATTTGCAAAGGAAATGCCATAGAAGAAAATAGTCTTAGAATGGTCTAAATAAGTGGGTAATGAAGGTAGAAAAACCGTACGCAATAACGGTAATTCTTTCAATATTTACCGTAAATTTACAGAAGTACTGTGTTCACTATATATATTGGGTATTTATTGAAAGAATTACCGTTTTGTAGCAGTGTTGCCAGATCCAGCTAGGTCCCAGTATTTTGCCCCGGTCATTTACTGTACTTTACGACGGTTATTTCCCAGTAGTTTGCCCAGGTTAGGTCCCAGTAGTCTGCCCAGGTTAGGTCCCGGTAGTCTGATGCAGTCGAGGTTAGGGTAGGTTAGGTCAGGCTAATTTCAAAATGCCCATATGCCCTATCTTGGAAGTGGGGCATTTGTGGAGGAAATGCCATAGAAGAAAATAGTCTTAGAATGGTTTAAATAAGTGGGTAATGAAGGTAGAAAAACCGTATGCAATAACGGTAATTCTTTCAATATTTACCTAAACTACCGGGAAATAACGGTGGTTAAGTACAGGAAATGACCGGGGCAAAATACTGGGACCTAGCCGGATCTGGCAACACCGCTACAAAATGGCAATTCTTTCAATAAATACCGAATGTTCTTGCATAGGGCCCATTTTACGGTGCTGGGGGTTGGGGTGTGTTATTGCTTGGTACAGTGATGCCATATTATTATTATTATTTTTATTATTATTATTATTTTTATTATTATTATTACTATTATTTTTATTATTATTATTTTTATTATCTCAAAACAATATACAGTACAATATAACTTTTCCATTACACCCCAGGCCAGACGGACGATGAGTGACGAAGTAAACAAAGCGAAGGAAGCAGCAGGGGGGGCGGGGGCGAAATCCGAGCCCACGATATTCGACCACATCCTCTCGGGCAAGATACCAGCGGACATTGTGTACGAGGATGAGAAGTGTATGGCCTTCCGTGATGTGGCACCCCAAGCACCCAAACACATCCTGCTCATACCACGCATACGTATACCCACCCTAGATGACGCTACTTGGGAACACGCACCGGTCTGTTTTGGGGGGGTTGCGGTTTGTTGTGTGTGTGTGTGTGTGTGAGAGAGAGAGAGAGAGAGTGAGGGTGAATGATTTGTGTGTGTGTGTGTGTGTGTGTGAGAGAGAGAGAGAGAGTGTGTGTGTGTGTGTGTGTGAAAGAGAGACAGTGAGGGTGAATGATTTGTGTGTGTGTCTGTGTGTGAGAAAGAGAGAGAGACAGTGAGGGTGAATGATTTGTGTGTGTGTGAGAGAGAGAGAGAGAGACAGTGAGAGTGAATGATTGTATGTGTGAGAGAAAGAGAGAGTGATTGTGAATGATAGATGATGAGGGTGAATGTGTGTGTGTGTGTGAGAGAAAGAGAGGCAGTGAGGGTGAATGATTGTGTGTGTGTGTGTACGAGTGAGAGAGATGATGAGGGTGAATGATTGTGTGAGAGAGAGAGAGAGAGAGAGAAGGAGAGACAGTGAGGGTGAATGATTTTGTGTGTAGGAGTGAGAGAGATGATGAGGGTGAATGATTGTGTGTGTGTGCGAGCGTGTGAATGCGCGTGTGTGTGTGTAAAGTGCGATTTTACTTTCCTATTGTATATTTAGTGGTACAATTATTATTATTACTGTACTTTTTTAATATCTCTCATAACCAAGCCAAAAATTAAAGAATGTAGTAAGTGGTGGTAAATGAATAACTGAAGCCTGGGAAAACATTGGGTGTAAAATGTGGTGTTGGGGTGTGGGGATAGGGGACAGGCTTTCTACCCACCCTAAGCCTGTCCCCCTATTCCCGCACCCCCCCCCCCCAAGCCTGTCTCCTACTCCCGCACCCCCTTAATGTGGTAATTCACTTTTGTTACATTGGAGTGCCTTGATTCCTCCAAAGTATAACAGGACCAGATGAACAAAAATAATAATGGTGTTCTGTTGCTTGGAATAGTTTGGAGGATTTTTGAGTTGCTCCAGATTTACCAACACAAAAACAAAAAATTAATGATGTTTTCAGTTGCTTGGAATAGTTTGGAGGATTTTTGAGTTGCTCCAGATTTACCAACACAAAATTAATGATGTTTTCTGTTGCTTGGAATAGTTTGGAGGATTTTTGAGTTGCTCCAGATTTACCAACACAAAATTAATGATGTTTTCTGTTGCTTGGAATAGTTTAGAGGATTCAGTTGCTCCAGATTTACCAACACAAAATTTCCCCGTTAAAAATATCTAATCTATACCAACAGTTACTGGGACACTTGATGGTGACCGCCAAGGAAATAGCAGCCAAGGAGGGACTGGACAAAGGATATAGAATTGGTAAGTGTTGGAACAGAGTGGAAGAGTATGTGAAGGAGAGAAACATGAGGGACAGAGTAAGGAGGGAGTGTTGGAACAGAGTGGAAGAGTATGTAAAGGAGAGAAACATGAGGGACAGAGTAAGGAGTAAGGAGGGAGTGTTGGAACAGAGTGGAAGAGTATGTAAAGGAGAGAAACATGAGGGACAGAGTAAGGAGTAAGGAGGGAGTGTTGGAACAGAGTGGAAGAGTATGTAAAGGAGAGAAACATGAGGGACAGAGTAAGGAGTAAGGAGGGAGTGTTGGAACAGAGTGGAAGAGTATGTAAAGGAGAGAAACATGAGGGACAGAGTAAGGAGTAAGGAGGGAGTGTTGGAACAGAGTGGAAGAGTATGTAAAGGAGAGAAACATGAGGGACAGAGTAAGGAGTAAGGAGGGAGTGTTGGAACAGAGTGGAAGAGTATGTAAAGGAGAGAAACATGAGGGACAGAGTAAGGAGTAAGGAGGGAGTATTGGAACAGAGTGGAAGAGTATGTAAAGGAGAGAAACATGAGGGACAGAGTAAGGAGTAAGGAGGGAGTGTTGGAACAGAGTGGAAGAGTATGTAAAGGAGAGAAACATGAGGGACAGAGTAAGGAGTAAGGAGGGAGTGTTGGAACAGAGTGGAAGAGTATGTAAAGGAGAGAAACATGAGGGACAGAGTAAGGAGTAAGGAGGGAGTGTTGGAACAAAGTGGAAGAGTATGTAAAGGAGAGAAACATGAGGGACAGAGTAAGGAGTAAGGAGGGAGTGTTGGAACAGTGTGGAAGAGTATGTAAAGGAGAGAAACATGAGGGACAGAGTAAGGAGTAAGGAGGGAGTGTTGGAACAGAGTGGAAGAGTATGTAAAGGAGAGAAACATGAGGGACAGAGTAAGGAGTAAGGAGGGAGTGTTGGAACAGAGTGGAAGAGTATGTAAAGGAGAGAAACATGAGGGACAGAGTAAGGAGTAAGGAGGGAGTGTTGGAACAGAGTGGAAGAGTATGTAAAGGAGAGAAACATGAGGGACAGAGTAAGGAGTAAGGAGGGAGTGTTGGAACAGAGTGGAAGAGTATGTAAAGGAGAGAAACATGAGGGACAGAGTAAGGAGTAAGGAGGGAGTGTTGGAACAGAGTGGAAGAGTATGTAAAGGAGAGAAACATGAGGGACAGAGTAAGGAGTAAGGAGGGAGTGTTGGAACAGAGTGGAAGAGTATGTAAAGGAGAGAAACATGAGGGACAGAGTAAGGAGTAAGGAGGGAGTGTTGGAACAGAGTGGAAGAGTATGTAAAGGAGAGAAACATGAGGGACAGAGTAAGGAGTAAGGAGGGAGTGTTGGAACAGAGTGGAAGAGTATGTAAAGGAGAGAAACATGAGGGACAGAGTAAGGAGTAAGGAGGGAGTGTTGGAACAGAGTGGAAGAGTATGTAAAGGAGAGAAACATGAGGGGCAGAGTAAGGAGGGAGTGTTGGAACAGTGTGGAAGAGTATGTAAAGGAGAGAAACATGAGGGACAGAGTAAGGAGTAAGGAGGGAGTGTTGGAACAGTGTGGAAGAGTATGTAAAGGAGAGAAACATGAGGGACGGAGTAAGGAGGGAGTGTTGGAACAGAGTGGAAAAGTATATAAAGGAGAGAAACATGAGGGACAGAGTAAGGAGGGAGTGTTGGAATAGGGAGAACTGGAGACACTTCTGCCGTGGCCACCCCCTTGGAAGGAGTTGAGGCGTCAGAGCTATAGATAGATATTTATATTAATTATTTCTTTGTTTACATTTGTTTTGAAGGGATAATTAACCATTTAAATAATTATATACTGTAGTTAGATATTATTTTGTTGATTAAATAATTATATACTGTAGTTAGATATTATTATGTTGATTGAGTGTTTGTTTTTGTTGTTTACAGTAATCAACAATGGTGTAGAAGGAAGTCAAAGTGTTTATCATCTACACATCCATATTATTGGTGGCAGACAGATGGGATGGCCACCAGGTTAACTATTATTACTACTACTACTACTACCACCAGCAAGACCTTCACTACTACTACTAACAAGACCTTCACTACTACTACTCTTCCACTACTAATACCACTACTACTACTACTACTAATACTACTTTTCCACTACTACTACTACTTTTCCACTACTTCTACCACTGTAACACCTCTTCCACTACCACTACTACTACCACCACTACCAATTTCTATAATCCACCTATCCTGGCTAGTATAATCCACCAATCCTGGCTATCTTAATCCACCAATCCTGGCTAGTATAATCCATCTATCCTGGCTATTTTAATCCACCTATCCTAGCTAGAATTATCCACCTATCCTGGCTAGTATAATCCATCTATCCTGGCTATTATTATCCACCTATCCTGGCTATTATTATCCACCTATCCTAGCTAGTTTAATCCACCTATCCTAGCTAGCTTAATCCACCTATCCTAGCTAGCTTAATCCACCTATCCTGGCTAGTATAATCCACCTATCCTGGCTATTATTATCTACCTATCCTGGCTATTTTCATCCACCTATCCTGGCTAGCTTAATCCACCTATCCTTGCTAAAATTATCCACCTATCCTGGCTAGTTTAAACCACCTATCCTAGCTAGTTTAATCCATCTATCCTAGCTAGTTTAATCCACCTACCATGGCTAGTTTCATATTCTCTGCAGTGTTGCCAAATTTGGCATTAATCTTATCAATGCTATAAATTATTCATTACTCTGTCAATGTTATCAATTTGGCAATACTCTTATCAGTGTTACCAGTTTGACATTGTATCACTGGCCAAGTACTAGTGATTATTATTATTTCTCTTATTATTATTGTTATTATGTCATTCAATTAAGAGTGCTTGCCCTATAATTGTGTTGTATAAAAATAAATCTTTTGTTTCAAACACATTATCAACAGGGAATAAAATAAAATTCATAATTTTGTTGTTTGTTAACCTAATGTAATACAGTAATTGTCATGTATGTGTGTGTGTGTGTAAATGTATTTTTGCAAGTGCGCATATTTGTGAGTGTGTGTATGTAGACTACCTGACCAGCTGCCCAACTCCTGCAGTACAGTCTACTCAAGTCCTCGCTATCCACACTTACCTTAAGGTGGTAATTCACTTTTGTTACATTGGAGTGCCTTGATTCCTCCAAAGTATGCCAGGAAACAGGACCAGATGAGTAAAAATAATGGTGTTCTGTTGCTTGGAATAGTTTGGAGGAATCAGTTGCTCCAAATTTACCAATACCGAATTTCCTCCTTAACCCCAGCTCCCTGGAGTCTAGAGAGAAGAGTGTAACCACACAATACAACACACTGTATAGACATACCCAATAAACCCAGTGTAATTCCTTGTGAGTTTGGTGCACCCCCAAGTAGTGACCGCCTAGAGAACGTTACAATCTATATATTGCTGTTTTGTAGCAGTAATGCCACATCCCACTAGGTCCCGGTACTTTACCACAGTCAGGCCCTGGTACTTTCGCACGATTATGTCCCGGTAGTTTGCACAGGTTAGCTCCCGTTAGTCTGCTGCGGTCTAGGTTAGGTTTGGTAAGGTCAGGCTAATTCTAAAATGTCTCATTTGAATATGCCCTATCTTGGAAATGGGATATTTCCGAAGAAAATGCCATAAAAGAAAGATGTCTTAGAATGTTATAAATTAGTGGGTAAAGATGGTAGAAACATTGTAATAGAAAACGGCAATATATATACTTGATAATTACCGAAGATCATGATGTCTCGGATACAGTGAAATACTTATATATTACCCTATATTTTGTCAAATATTCCAATAAAATATCTAAAATAGAAGTATATAATATAGTTGAAAGATATTTGTCGCTTGGATAGTTATTGTTTCTCAGATTACTTACACTTTACATAACCGAGAAATACTTTCATATGATAACAAAATTTCACCGATGTATAACTATCTATATAAATTTCGTATAATAACTATAACATGCTTGCAATTTATAGCTTAAAGACACAAAAAATGAATAACAATTGCCAAAATAATAGTTATATAACCCGGTTTTAATTAAGAAATGAGATGGAATGAAATAGGAGTGAATTTGGCAGTACAATTTCTCGGCACTTATTAACCATAACACGAACACCAAACCAAAATTATAATAAAATAAACCAATAAATCAATCATAAATGTACTCTCACCAACCCAAAAATGTATAAAAAGTAATAAAATGGTTAAATAAGAGAGTAAAAAGGCCATCGAGGCGAGAAGGTCACTATACGAAGAGGGAGATAAAAAAAATAATAAGGATCTGTCAGCTTGTCTATCACTCGGTGTTTTTTTATTAATTATTTCTACTGTCAAAGGTAATATACTGATATTATACTTCACACTGGTTGATTATAGAGATGAGAGTGTTGTGATGTATTATAACAAGCTGTAGGAATGTATTAAATGTATAAAATATGGTATAATAATGTATAAAATAAGCTATCACTCATACGGTGTTTTTTTATTTATTATTTCTACTGTCAAAGGTAATTTACTGATATTATACTTCATACTGGTTGATTATAGAGATGGGAGTGTTGTGATGTATTATAATAAACTGTAGGAATGTATTAAATGTATAAAATATGGTATAATAATGTATAAAATAAGCTATCACTATCACACGGTGTATTTTATTAATTATTTCTACTGTCAAAGGTAATATAATCCACAATGGTTAATTATAGAGATGGGAGTGTTGTGATGTATTATAATAAGCTGTAGGAATGTATTAAATGTATAAAATATGGTATAATAATGTATAAAATAAGAAGGAAGAAACTGTCAGCTTGTCTGTGATCGTGTATGAGAATTGGAGGCTTCTGATTCCTCCTGACTATGCCACAAAACAACCTCCTTCCATATAGGTGTGTGTGTGTGTGGAGGCTTCTGATTCCTCCTGACTATGCCATAAAACAAGGTCCTTCCATATAGATGTGTGTGTGTGTGTGTGTGTGTGGAGGCTTCTGATTCCTCCTGACTATGCCATAAAACAACCTCCTTCCATATAGGTGTGTGTGTGTGTGTGTGTGTGGAGGCTTCTGACACTAGCTTACCTTCCCTTTAAACCCCTTTCCTTTCCTACCCCTAGAGGTGTTATACGAGGAAGGGAAAGATCGTGTCGGACTCTAGACTTACCAACACTAGCTTACCTTCCCTTTAAACCCCTTTCCTTTCCTACCCCCAGAGGTGTTATACGAGGGAGGGAGAGATGGTGTCGGACTCTAGATTTACCAACACTGTAGTCTACCTCCCTCTTAATTAAACCCCTTTCGATCCTTTTCAACCCCCCCCCCCCTAGAGGTGCCGCACGAGGGAGGGAGAGATGGTGTCGAACTTTAGACTAACCAACACTATAGTCTACCTCCCTCTTAATTAAACCCCTTTCGATCCTTTTCTACCCCCCCAGAGGTGCCACACCGAGGAAGGGAGAGATGGCTTCGGGTTACCAGCTGCCGTCACTAACCATGGTGGTGTGTGGGTTGTTTGTGGCGTATGTGTTACACTCGGCTTGGACCCTAGGACAGCTGTTTGTTCCTCCTTCCTGTCCATCGCCCTCTGACTGTATCCAACCTCTCATAGCACAACACCCGCCCCTACAGGTAATGATGAGGTGATGAGTTGGTGGTGATGAGGTGATGAGGTGGTGATGAGGTGATGGGGTGGTGGTGAGCTGATGAGATGGTGATGAGGTGATGAGGTGGTGAGGTGGTGAGGATTATGTTGGTGTTGATGCAGTGAGGTGGTAAATATGTTGGTGATGAGGTGGTTAATAAATAAGTATATAGATGATGATTATGTTGATGGTGATGATATGGTAAATAAATAAATATGTTGGTGATGATGATGGTGATAATTATGTTGATGATGATGAGGTGGTAAATAAATAAATATGTAGGTGATGATGGTGAATATGTTGGTGATGATTATGTTGATGATGATGAGGTGGTAAATAAATAAATATGTAGGTGATGATGGTGAATATGTTGGTGATGATTATGGTGATGATTATGTTGATGGTGATGAGATGGTAAATAAATAAATATGTAGGTGATGATGGTGAATATGTTGATGAGATGGTGATTATATTGATGGTGATGATATGGTAAATAAATAAATAAATATATAGGTAATGATGGCAAGGTGGTAAATAGATAAATAAATAAATAAATAAATTGTTGACAAAAATTCCGATACGACCCCACCGATACAGCTGCTGGCGTTCACCTCCTTACGACGACAACCCAGCCAGATGGGAGACATGACCCTCGTCCACCGCGTCAAACGGTTCGACTACCTCACCGACCACCAGAGTAACATTGACGTGGCGCTTCCAAAGAGAGTCAGGAACAACGGCACTTATTTCCTACACATCTTCCTCACCTCACCTGGTGTTGATCCGGAGGTATGGTGTGTGTGTGTGTGTGTGTGTGTGTGTGTGTGTGTGTGTGTGTGTGTGTGTGTATTGGTGGTGTATGTGTGTGTGTGTGTGTGTATTGGTGGTGGGTGTGTGTGTGTATTGGTGGTGTGTGTGTGTGTGTATTGGTGGTGTGTGTGTGTGTGTAATGGTGGTGAGTGTGTGTATGTGTGTATATTAGTGGTGTATGTGTGTGTGTGTATGTATTGGTGGTGTGTTTGTGTATGTGTGTGTGTATTGGTGGTGTGTGTGGATGTGTGTGTGTGTGTGTATTGGTGGTGTGTGTGTATGTGTATGTCTGTGTGTGTATTGGTGGTGGGTGTGTGTGTGTGTGTATATTGGTGGTGGGTGTGTGTGTGTGTGTGTGTATTGGTGGTGTGTGTGTGTGTGTGTGTGTGTGTGTGTGTATTGGTGGTGGGTGTGTGTGGGTGTGTGTGTGTGTATTGGTGGTTGGTGGGTGTGTGTGTGTGTGTGTGTGTATTGGTGGTGTGTGTGTGTGTGTGTATTGGTGGTGTGTGTGTGTGTGTGTGTGTGTGTATTGGTGGTGGGTGTGTGTGTATGTGTGTGTGTGTGTATTGGTGGTGGGTGTGTGTGTGTGTATTGGTGGTGTATGTGTGTGTGTGTGTGTGTGTGTATTGGTGGTGTGTGTGTGTGTGTAATGGTGGTGGGTGTGTGTGTGTGTGTGTATATTGGTGGTGGGTGTGTGTGTGTGTGTGTATTGGTGGTGTGTGTGTGTGTGTGTGTATTGGTGGTGGTGGTGGTGGTGGATGTGTGACTTTTCGAGTATGTTTTGTTATGATTAAAATATAGGGTTAGTTTACATTTTCTATACACACTCCAAGGAAATTAATTATAGTAACACACCTGAACAATATTAAATAAAACTAGACCGTAACTAACAGAAATGAAAAAAAAATTTACTACCTCTCTTACTGTCAATAAATTACTAGGTATTGATAATCTCCAGTATTTTTTTCCCACAATTATAATATTATTTATTATTTATACAGGAGAGGAATGCCATGGTTGGAGGTGACATTTGTTCTTTAATTAATTACAGGATTGGAATGCGTTGGTAGGAGGTGAGAGGTCAATGTATGCCTTCTCTCCCCTCACCCAGTACCACACACCTAACCCAACCACCTTCAACCTTCTTGGCAAGGATGAAGGACAGAAGGTGAGAGAGAGAGAGAGAGAGAGAGAGAGAGAGAGAGAGAGAGAGTGTGTGTGTGTGTGTGTGTGTGTGTTTCAGAGAGAGAGAGAGTAAAGGCGCGGTCACACGAGTCATTTTTTCGTCAATTTTTCACCGTCAATATCAACTCGGTTAAATTTTGGCTTAAATTGACGAGATTTCGGCAATTTTCACGACACGATCCTGCGCGTCAAGTGTTGACGATATCGAGAACAAATATGGCCGCTGATGATCCATCTGTAATGTTATTAAGCCTAGAAAATTATATTAAAATACATGTGTGCTGTTGAAATGACAAAAATGGACCAAAAGGATGCAGCAGAAAATGGCTGTTGAAGTCCCGCTTGGCAGGAAAACCTATATAATTCATCAACGACGACGACATATTTACCCCCTCAGATCCTACTGCTGTATTGTTCTTGTCATTATTGTTATGACAAATAACAACAAAGTACTGTGAACCCAGACCTCTGATACCTCTTTGTTCCAACACGGTGAAAAGCCTACAAATAAAGAAGCTTGCCTAAATAGAGTAAAAAGTTAGAAGGTACTAGGCTAGCCGACGGGAGAGAGAGGTGGTGTTGGTCTTCCCGCCAACACTGTGTTCGTTCTTCCGTCGTAGCTCTGACTTGGTCCTTATCCTTAACTTCTTTAGTTACTTCTTGAGGCTATTGCAGGCTTTAGATTTGCACATTGTATTGAATCTTGTTAAAAAATAACCAAAATTACAAAAAAATAACATGCTTTAACTTTGCTTAATTTATATTTACGGTGTATCTTGACCTAAAATGAATGGATTTGAACAATACAGCACCTCCGTAGCCTAATGAACAACCAGCCGTATTTTCCCAACTATACACAGTTTTCGCTTGTCATTTGGCAATTATACAATAATATTTGTTATGTTAAAAACATAATAACATGTCAGATACTTTATATAAGGCATAATAGATCAAAACATCTGAGATATAAGAAGTTTGGACACGTCTCTTTAGGAGCCAGTATACAGGGTGTATCGCGATGTATAGTATTAACTTACACCAGATATATAAAATATAATTTTGCTTATATTTTGTTGTATAAAGTATGCTGTGTGTGATCTCAGTAAAGTACAATGAATACTGATAAAAACTATTTTAACTTGTGTTGTCAAATGGCGGTGAGCTTCGGAGGGAGTGGAAGCCTAATATGTTTTCGGACCAAAGAGGCCTTATTTATTTCATCTTAATAAGTTTTATCATAATTGCAATATTTATGTGATGTTCTATAACGTACATTGAATCATATTTTCAATGCAGAGGGATAATACCAGCCCTGTATAAGAAGAAAATCTGTGAAATGTAGGGAAATGCTAAGACTTGCAATTTACCTAACCTCAAAAAGATATTAATCATATTTCGTCGAATATTATTTATACAGGCCTGGTATTATCCCTCTGCATTGAAAATAAGATTCAATATACGTTATATAACATCACATAAATATTGCAATCATTATAAAACTTATTAAGATTAAATAAATAAGGCCTCTTTGGTCCGAAAACATGTTTTAGGCTACCACTCCCTCCGATGCTCACGTGACACAGAATTGCCGAAATATTCTCAAATCTCGACTAGCTCGTGTGACCAGACACAGTTAAAATTGACGGTGAATAATAATATTGACGGTGAAACATTGACGAAAATATGACTCGTGTGACCGCGCCTTAAGGGTGTGTGTGTATGAGAGAGAGAAAGGGAGTGTGTGTGTATGAGAGAGAGAGAGAGAGAGAGAGATAAGTAAGAAAATGTAAATAGATAGATATCACATATATATTGAGTGAAAAGTACTGTATTATCTCAAAGTATATTCATCCTGGGATAAACAAAATAACACAAAACCTCGACAGACACAAAACTAATTATTTAAAGTTTGAGAAAAAAAAAAAAAAAAAAACCCACTGACCTACGGAGAACGGCACACTTAATTTGGGTGGATAATGATGAGGGTTTGTTTACTGTACACGGTATTCATAACAAACACAGCAATACACACACACACATAACAAACAACACCAGTGGAAAATAAGGCATTACTCTACATTAATTAAGTGGGTAATTCACTTTGGTTTACATTGGAGTGTCTTGATTCCTCCAAAGTATGAAACAGCACCAGATAAACAAATGAAAATACTGGTGGACTGCCTGTTGTTGTTGTTGTTGTTGTTGTTGTTGTTGTTGCATGGAATAGTTTGAAGGAATCAGTCAGTTGCTCCAGATTTACCAACACTGTACTTCCCCCATAATGTGTGAATGTGTGTGTGTGTCTGTGTCTGTGTGTGTGTCGTGTGTGTGTGTGTGTTTGTGTGTGTGTCGTGTGTGTGTGTCTGTGTCTGTGTGTCTGTGTCTGTGTGTGTGTGTGTGTGTTTGTCTGTCTGTCTGTCTGTCTGTCTGTCTGTGTATGTGTGTGTGTGTGTGTGTGTGTGTGTGTGTGTGTGTGTGTGTGTGTGTGTGTGTGTGTGTGTGTGTGTCTGTCTGTCTATATGTGTGTGTGTCTGTCTATATGTGTGTGTGTCTATATGTGTGTGTGTGTGTGTCTGTGTGTGTGTATGTGTGTGCCTACCATAACTAACTTACAGAGGTACCATACACACATGTTTCAGAGTCAGACAGGGGGAGAGGAAAGCAGCACCACCACTAAGTCCGACCATCAACAACAACAACACCATCAACCAGTCACACACTTTCAATCCCGTGTGGTGTTCAACGTACTGACTGACCCGGTCCCTCTGCCCCGACACGAGCTGCCCTACGACCTGGGACGCTCACTCAGGTCAACACACTATGCTATCTTTCTTTCCTTCTGTACCATACTCGAGTTTTCGTGTATTTTGTATTTTATTTGTGGAGTGTTTGTTGTTTTGTTGGTATATTTTGTTCGGTATGGACGGTGTGTAAAATATAATGGTGGTGGGTTGAAGTTTTGTATTTATTATTTTGTGGTAAGAGTAATACCTTGTTTTGTACTTGGTGTTATTATGAATGTGTACTGTACTGTGTTTGTAATGAATGTATGTGTGTACAGTAAACCCGGCCCCTTTTTTGTACAGTTGAGCAAGTAGGAAGTGCAAGAAAAATATTGCTGTACAGTATAATTATGTCAACATCTTTGTAATAAATGTGTGTACAGTAAACCAACCCCCTTTTTTTACAGTTGAGCAAGTAGGAAGTGCCAAAAAAAATATTGCTGTACTGTATAATTATGTCAACATCTTTTTACCACCACTCGAAGTTCACCCAATCACCTTACCAACATTGGCTTTGGGTTCCTAGTGATTCATTCATAAAGATACCAGGGCTTAATACAAAGAGAACTGATAGAAAGTGCAATAAAAATATGAGTGTAAATGGTAATATCTTTCAGTTCTTTGTAGTAAACCCTGGTATATTTTTTATCAATGATTCACTAAGACTACAAAACCAATGTAAAGTGGAACGTGACTGACTAAAATTTTGAGTGGACATAATTATACACACATATTTTTCTTGCACTTTCTACTTGCTTAACTCTACAGCCGTGGTCAAAAATAATCATCCATATAGGGGTAACTCACGTAAGATTTTGACAGCTTCCCTCTGGTCCGTAGCTGATAAACTTTCCAATAAATAGGTATAGTGACATAGTTTAATTTACTACAAGCAGCTACACACTACTTAAAACAATAATACACACACACACACGTTAACTACCATCGTTTAATTTACTACAAGCAGCTACACACTACTTAAAACAATAACACACACACACACGTTAACTACCATCGTTTAATTTACTACAAGCAGCTACACACTACTTAAAACAATAACATTATAATTATGTGAACATGAAAAGATTAAACAGCAAATTGTTAAAGTTACCCATATGTGGATGATTATTATTGACCACGACTGTACATTACACACCCATGAACTCGGTGGTGGATAATGAGGGTTTGTTTACTGTACACGGGATTCATAACAAACACAGCAATACACACACACACACACACATAACAAACAACACCAGTGGAAAACAAGGCATTACACTACATTAAGTAAGCAGGTAATTCACTTTGGTTACATTGGAGTGCCTTGATTCCTCCAAAGTATGTTAGGAAACGGGACCAGATTAACAAAAATAACGGTGCTTGGTATTAATATTTGGAGGAATCAATTGCTCCAGATTTACCAACACTGTACTTCCCCCATACTTAAGGACCCTGTGATTGTGTATGAAATTGGAGGCTTCTGATTCCTCCTAACCATGCCACGAAATAAACTCCTTCCATAGAGTTGGTGTTTCGTGGCAATTTTTGAAGGACTCGTTTATCTCCAATTTTCTTATTATTTACATCACAGGGTCCTTAAGGGGGTGCGGTAGTAGGGGACAGGTTTGGGAGGGGGGGGGGTGTTTGGGGGGTGCGGGAATAGGGGGACAGGCTTGGGGTGGGTAGAAAGCCTGTCCCCTATTCCCGCACACCCCTAACCCACCCACCCCCAGCCTGTCTCCCTACTCCCGCACCCCCCAAACCCCCCCCCCCAAGCCTGTCCCCTACTTCCGCACCCCCCAAGCCTGTCCCCTATTCCCGCACCACCCTAACCCCCCCCCCCCCCCAGCCTGTCCCCCTACTCTCGCACCCCCCAAGCCTGTCCCCTACTTCCACACCCCCCTATCCCTCCCCCCCCAAGCCTGTCCCCCTATTCCCGCACCCCCTTAAGAGTGTATTATTACTATCAATACCCTGTTAGTATGAGTGTATACCATATCATTATTAGTATGAGTGTATACCATATCATTATTAGTATGAGTGTATACCATATCATTATTAGTATGAGTGTATACCATATCATTATTAGTATGA